>OY856415.1:587118799-587286299 GCA_963693085.1 Alisma plantago-aquatica
ATTAGTTTCACTACTTTCATTTTGGATTTGTAATTCAGCATTGTATTCATGATTACTCAAGCTAGATAATCAAGGCATCATCAAGTAAATTTCATAGTTTCATGCATACATATTTCATGTAGGGTATGGTTTCATATTAGGTCTAGCTTATGAGAGTGACTTATCATACATATATCTAATTTTAACACAAGTGAGATTCTATTCACGTATCAAGTATCATTTTGGAAACAACATTGTTGTCAATGTTGAGGTTTCATAATTATCTCACTTTTGTCTAAAAAGTATCTCCAAATGCTCAAGATACTCAAGCTAAGAGATATATATGTCTAGCAAGACATGTTTACCACAACCATCTACCCATAATAAATTTACTAACCAACTATACAAAACTAGAGCAACCACTAGATTCCTTTGCCTACAACCACTAACCTGAGTATGGGGCTCATCATGGATATCACACATCACATACACCATCTTAGGGTTTTGGGACGTCTCCCTTGCCTAGATTGTAAACATGCATATATTCAATTGTGTCCATCTCTAGGGTTAGATCTTTTTGTAGGAAATTAGGGTTCAATATTATCAAGGGAACTACATACAAGGTTACTCCACTCGTGTACTTAGAAGTAATCTAGTCTGGGACTTGTAATCATGCATTTCACAATTCATATTTTTCAAAATTTCATATGTTTTGGAGTATTAGGTACTCTAACCTTCTTCCATGTAGAGTTGACCTATATGAAGAGTTCAGCTTTACTGTAAGTCCCAAACTAGAGGTCCTTCTCTGTGAAGAGATTGAGACCCATGTTGGTATCAAACCATATCTTAATAATCATGTCTCAACACATACAACACTAGGCATAAGAAAACATACCAACCCACTAGCTATATGTAGCACCTTCAACAAGGCATATATACAATATCTAGTTCTAGATTTAGCTAGGGTTGCATGGTCAAAATCATCTCATGTCATAAAAACATACTTGAAACTTCCAAACACAAACTTAGGTCATCATGAAGCAAGCTCATATCACTGAAATTGACATCCATCATCAATATTGACATCAACATCAACATTGTTATGAACAACATCATCATCATAGTCATCATCAACTTAGGTCATCTAAGATACTTACTAGCATGACTTTATCATGGCTATAGACAACTCTAGAAACTACAATGAACATATAAACACTCTCATGTAGACTAATGTTACATCTATTTCTCTAAGGTTGCCTAGACACTCACTGCCAATTTGTGTGTGGAAACACTTTTCATATGTACATATATACTTATATTTGAAATACTTTTCTATAATGTTTAAATATGTGATAGAAAATCACAACACTCCTTTAAAATGAAACCAAAACCAAAATGAGTTACCACATTCATTAGGAAGTATAGTATCAGACACCTAGAGAACCAGCAAGTGGCACACACCTATGTAGCTACCATAAGCACCTACCGCGAGCATGTGCTTAGAGTTATAAAAGATCTCCCTTTTCTCACCATCCTAAACCTACAGCCCATACTATAGGACAAAAAGAGGGTACAACAAAAGGTTCTATGTGAGGAGTGGGACCTGAGAAGAGATCCACTCCCTACTAAAAATTTGAAGAATAAAACATCCATTACAAACACAAAGGTATGTTGGAATAGATGCAAAAATTTCAAACTTCAATAAACGGTATTCAAAACAACCAAAGTGTAGCAGCGGAATTAAACAAATGACTATATTCAATTTTCACAAAAGATTACAAAAGTACATCATAATAACCCATAAGGGCTTACGTGTATGATACAAAATAAGGATCTAAGTAGAGGGAAATCTAAACCATATCAAGATTGCCTCCAAGATTTAATTTCTTAAGCTATATCCACATCATCATGCCATGTCTTCATTGTCCTCCACCTAGGGTTGGAAGCATACCCCAGCAAGAAGAGAAAATAGATGACATCACCAAAGGCTAGTATGTGCATACTAAAAATAAAATTGAGAAATATATGAATTAAAGGATATCAAAGTATAAAAGTCTTCCTATGAAAGAGAAAGTATTACCCAAAGGGGCATAAAAGAGTATGAATCACAAAATAAGAATGAAGCAATAAATCATATAAACAAGGCATCCATGTGTTACACTTGTGACAAAACTAGATAATATAAACATGTACGTAGGAAATAACACAATCTACCATAAATATGGGGTGAGTAGGAAACGATACACATCTACTCTAAATGTTGAGTGAGCGGGAAATGATACACATATGCTCCGAGCTGAAAATACACATATGCCCAAAATATTTTCATATGTAGGAATTTTAACAGCTACATTCATATGTGAGAATTTTAACATTCACAAAAAACACATGTACATTATACTAGCAGTCACCACATGATGCATAACAAAAGAATAAACAAGAGTAAAAGAGAATAAGAGAATAAGAAGGATAAGATCATCCATCCAAATATACACCACACAAGGTGCCATAAATAACATCCACTACCATGATGGGAAAAGAAGCACATATCACCAAATATATTCCATCATGCTCAAGCATAAGAAAATAGTCCAAAAGAATATCCATGATCACAAGATCAGTAACAAAGTAAAGTAGTTCACATGAACCATGATTTCCAAAAGAAATGAATATAGTGCAGGCTATTGTCCAAAGGACCACGAGAATGAATAAACATAGGTTAATTGCTCAAAAGAATAATAGGGTTTGCAATCATACAATAAGAGAGTGAAAAAGATCAGTTTCTCAATATGAATAATTAAGTCTGCAAACATACAATAAGAGAGAGAAATTGCTCAATATGAATAATCAGGTCTGTAAACATACCTTAACTTCATAGTCTAACAGTCCAAGTTCACTTCCAGATCTAAGTCTAGGTCTCCAAAGAACCTCTAGGGAAGGTGGATAGGTCCAAGTAGCAAGGTTCCCTAGCTAGAGAGGCTTATCTCGAGCAAAAAGCACCTTCTCCACTTTAGAGGTGAAAACCCCTAACAAAAAATGGAGATGGGGTGTTTAAGGGCTCTAGGTGGGGTTTCACCATAGAGAGGCTGGTTTCTCCAACAAAGCTCCTATCTCGAGCAAAAAGCACCTTCTCCACTTTAGAGGTGAATAACCCTAACAAAAAATGGAGATGGGGTGTTTAAGGCCTCTAGGTGGGTTTTTTCCATGGAAGGACATGGTTCTGACCTGGAAGAAGGTGGAAGGAAGACGAAAAGCATGAAAATAGGGAAGGAAAGGAGGAAACTTACTAGGTTTGGTTGAAATCACCAAGGAGGAGCTTTAGAAACCCTAAATAGAGCAAATTTGGAACCCTAGAAACATTCTTCACCAAGGTAGGCACCTTATTTTACCTTGGGATAGAACCTTCATGGACAAATAGAGTAGGAATGATGCTCTAAGATGGAGGAAAGAGAAGGGGAGCAAGATTTTTTGAATTGGGAGGTGGGAAGGGGTAGATATGGCTTTATAAATAAAGGGGTCAAGTATGAGGTGTCTATGGGACTTTCCATGTGTCCATGTATAAGGGTGCCCTTGGTCATGAAAGCCTTTATGGATAAGGAAAAAGTAAAGAATGAGGTGTCAGTTACTTTTCATGTGTCAAATGCTAATGGTGCCCATGGACATGCAAACCTTTATGGATAAGGAAAAAGTCAAGCATGAGGTGTCCATGGAGCTTTCCATGTGTCCTTAACCTAGGGCTTTCATGGCCATGCAAGAGGATTGATCATAGAGATTTATTAAATTTCAAATTTTGGTTCATGGAGACTTCTAGGCCATCCTTATTGACCACCAATTAAAGAAATAAAACCATTGGTAGATAGCTTCAAAAGATAAGCTCAATTATAAAGAGGGTAATTCCTAACATGTCGTTGGAGAGAAACACCTTCAAACCAAGGTGCAACTAGGCGCCCCATGGTTCAAAAACTTGAGAATGGTAAGGGAATAAATATGGATTATAATGCATGTGAAAATTTGTAAAAGAAAACCTCCCAATTGGGTAAATTGCAGAAAAGTCCAGAATGTACCTAAAATTGCATAACTTACACAAACAACGTCCAAATTTGGTGTAACTTCATCCATAGGTTATATTTGATGTGTTGAATAAGAATTTGCCATTATTTCCATATTTTGAAGTTATATAATCACATTATTCATTATTTATGCCTTTTACTCATTTTCTCTCTCCTAAACTTATCATAATATTTCAAGGTTGCCCAAATTAGATGAAATTTGACATGTAGGCTAATTTTGATGTGTCGATTACGAATTTGAAGTATGTTTCCACTTTTGAGACTTCTTTTTATGAGATATGTCATATTTACCATTAATGACCCATTATCTAAATTATTCATCCAATTAAGTTCCTTATCTTCATTTTACCACTAAAATGAGTTATGTGGCATATTTTATGTATCTGCTATTATCCTAATACCAGTGTGAAAACATTAGGCTACATTAGGGTGATACATTCATGTATTAGCTCATTAGGATCATACTAAACATCTATTTAGGTCTAACCTTCAACTTTGTTTGGCTAAGACCATAAGGTCAAAGTTCTAGGGTAGGGTCCAAGATCTAGTAAGTTACAGAATTCCAACCCTTAAAAGGATTTTGTCCTCAAAATCTATTGAACCAAACATCAAAAACCAATTACTCTCCACCCCTTAAAAGGTTCAACCTAACAAGTCAAACTAAAAAAACATTTAGGGTTACCCACATACCTTTTAGTTATGAAATGTTTTAGAGATTTATGTTGTTCATGTCTCCCACTAAAAAGTGAGAACTATCTAGGATTGATTTTTAGGTCCCTTGTGTCTTCAACCTAAAACCCCTACATAAGCATCCAAAAGTCATAGGTAGGTCAACTACACTTTTATATCATCATATAGTCACTTCTTCATATACAAAACTAGGGTTAGGATTCTATTCCAACTATTTCTAGGGGTTCACTATCCGTACTTCAAAAAATTCTTCATTGTGACTTAATTCAAGAAAAACTTTGATAAAATCCAAAAAAAATTTTGCATATCGTAGTATAATTGGAAAATATATTTATCTTCGAAAAACCATGCGATATAAAATAAATACAAACTCAAAATCAATGTGGAAACCAAGTCACAAATTATCTATAATGAGACCTCCTTACCTTACTATCTCCTTATAACCTAATTGCATCCTTAAATCAAACTGTATGGCATCAACAGATACAAATCATCATCCATTTATGTGATCAGGTGAGATGATCTAAACTCATCACCTTAGGGTTCACTAAACATCAACCTTTCACCATCTCATGATCTACTTAGGCAAATTCTAGGGAAACATCTCACCTAAAGGGTGACTATCAAAGTAAAGGGTTCTAATAAGGGAGACAAAATTGAAATAATAAGATTCTGACTACTATGGGCTTTGATACAATGTTGTAAGTTGTGGGACCCGAGATGGGATCCACTGAAATTTGAAGAATAAAACATCCATTCCAAACACACTCAAAGGTATGCTGGAATAGGTGCAAAAGTTTCAAACTTCAATAAATGGTATTCAAAACAACCAAAGTGTAGCAACAAAATTAAACAAATGATTATATTCAATTTTCACTAAAGATAATAAAAGTACATCATAATATCCCATAAGGGTTTACAGGTATGATACAACATAAGGATCTAAGTAGAGGGAAATCTAAACCATATCAAGATTGTCTCCAAGATTTAACTCCTTAAGCTATATCCACATCATCATGCCATGTCTTCATTGTCCTCCACCTAGGGTTGGAAGCATACCCCAACAACAAGAGAAAATTGATGACATCAGCAAAGGTTGGTATGTGCATACTAAAAAGAAAATTGAGCAATATATGAATTAAAAGATATAAAAGTATAATAGGCTTCCCATGAAAGAGAAAGTATTACCCAAAGGGGTATAAAAGAGTATCAATCACAAAATAAGAATGAAGCAATAAGACATATAAATAAGGCATCCATGTGTTACACCTATGACAAAACTAGATAATATAAACATGTAGGTAGGAAATAACACATCTACCATGAATATGGGGTGAGTTGGAAAAGATACACAACTACTCTGAATGTGGAGTGAGCAAGAAATGATACACATATACTCTGAGAAGGAAATACACATATGCCCAAAATATTTTCATATGCAGAAATTTAACATTTGCATTCATATGTGGGAATTTTAACATCCACATAAAACATATGTACATTATACTAGTAGTCACCACATGATGCATAACAAAGGAATAAACAAGAGTAAAAGAGAATAAGACAATAAGAAGGATGAGAACATCCATCCAAATATCCATCACATAATGTTCCATAAAGAACATCCACTACCATGGTGGGAAAAGAAGCATATATCACCAAATAAAGTCCATGCTCAATCATAAGAAAATAGTCCAAAAGAATATCCATGATCACAAGATCAGTAACAAAGTAATGTAGTTTACATGAACCATGATTTCCACACAAAAAAAAGAATAGAGTGTAGGCTATTGTCCAAAGGACCAAGAGAATGAATAAACAAAGGTTAATTGCTCAAAAGAATAATAGGGTTTGCAAGAATACAATAAGAGAGTGAAAAAGATTAGTTGATCAATATGAATAATTAGATCTGCAAACATACAATAAGAGAGAGAAATTGCTCAAATGAATAATAGGGTCTGCAAACATACCTTAACTTCAGAGTCTAACGGTACAAGGTCACTTCTAGATCCAAGTACAGGTCTCTAAGGAACCTCTAGGGAAGGTGATAGGTCCAAGTAGCAAGGTTCCCTATCTAGAAAGGTTGGTTTCTCCAACAAAGATCCTACCTCGAGAAAAAAGCACCTTCTCCACTTTAGAGGTGAAAAACCCTACAAAAGAACATGGAGATGGGGTTTTTAAGGGCTCTAGGTGGGATTTCATCATTGAAGGCCATGGTTTCGAATTGGAAGAAGGTGGAAGAAGACAAACATCATGAAAATAGGGAAGGAAAGGAGGAAACTTACTAGTTTTGGTCGAAATCACCAAGGAGGAGCTTTAAAAACCCTAAATAGAGTAAATTTGGAACCATGGGGCCTTCTTCGCCAAGGTAGACACCTTATTTTACCTTGGGATAGCACCTTCGTGGCCAAATAGAGTAGGAATGATGCTATAAGATTGAGGAAAGAGAAGGGGAGAAAGAGTTTTTGAATTGGGTGGTTGGAAGGGGTAGATATGGCTTTATAAAGAAAGGGGTCAAGCATGAGGTGTTTATGGGACTTTCCATGTGTCCATGTATAAGGGTGCCCATGTCCATGCAAGACTTTATGGATAAGGAAGAAGTCAAGCATGAGGTGTCAGTTACTTTCCATTTTTCCAATTCTAAGGGTGCCCATGGACATGCAAATCTTTATGGATAAGGAAGAAGTCAAGCATGAGGTGTCCATGGAGCTTTCCATGTGTCCTTAGCCTAGGGCTTTCATGGCCATGCAAGAGGACATATCATAGAGGACAAGGTTCATGGAGACTTGTAGGCCATCCCCACTAACCTCCAATCAAAGAAATAAACCCATTGGTTGATAGCTTATAAAGATAAGCTCATCTATAAAGAGGGTAATCCCTAAAATGCCCTTGGAGAGAAGCACCTTCAAACCAAGGTGCAACTAGGTACCCCATGGTTCAAAAACCCAAGAATTGTAAGGGAATCTATAAGTATTATACTTCATGTGACAATTTGCAAAGGAAACCTCCCAATTGGGTAAATTGCAGAAAAGTCCAAAATGTACCTAAAATTTCATAACTTGCACAAACAGCATCTAAATTTGGTGAAACATCAACCACGAGTTATCTTTGATGTGTTGAATACAAATTTTACATTATTTCCATCTTTTGAAGTTATATAATCATATTATTCCTAATATGTCAAGGTGGTCCAAATTAGATGAAATTTGACATGTAGGCTAATTTTGATATGTAGATATGAATTTGAAGTTTGTTCCACTTTTGAGACTTGTTTTTATGAGATATGTCATATGGCCCATTATCTAAATTATTCATCCAATTAAGTTCCTAATCTTCATATTACCACCAAAATGAGTTATGTGGCATATTTTTATGTATCCATTATTAACCTAATACTAATGTGAAAACATTATGCTACATTAGGGTGTTACTTTTACGTATTAGCTAATTAGGATCATACTAAACATCTATTTAGGTCTAAACTTCAACCTTGTTTTGCTAAGACCATAAGGTCAAAGTTATAGGGTAGGGTCCAAGATCTAGTACGTTACAACACTCCACCCCTTAAAAGGATTTCGTCCTCGAAATTTATTAATACAAACATCAAAAACCAATTACTCTCCACCCCTTAAAATATTCAACCTAACAAGTCAAACTAAAACAACATTTAGGTTACCCACATACCTTTTAGTGGTGAAATGTTTTGGAGATTTATGTTGTTCATTTATTTAACGAATAGGTCAGAACCATCTAGGGTTGAGTTTTAGGTCACTTGTGTCTCTAACCTAAAAATCATACATAAACATCCAAAAATCATAGGGTAGGTCAACTACACCTTTATATCATCATACATATCCCTATTCACTTCTTCATAACAAAACTAGGGTTAGGATTCTATTCCAACTATTTCTAGGGGTTCACTATCCGTACTTCAGAAAATTCTTCATTGTGACTTAGTTTAAGAAAAACTTTGATAAAATCCAAAAAGCATTGTACATATCATAGTATAATTGGAAAATATATTTTTCTTCGAAAAATCATGTGATATAAAACAAATATGAACTCAAAATCAATGTGTAAACTAAGTCACAATTTATCTATAACAAGACCTCCTTACCCTACTATGTCCTCATAACCTAATTGCATCCTCAAATCAAACTGTATGGCATCAAGAGATACAAATCACCATCCATCTATGTGGTCAGGTAAGATCATCAAATCTCATCAGATTAGGGTTCACTAAACATCAACCTTTCACCATATCATGATCTACTTAGCCAAATTCTAGGGAAACATCTAACATAAAGGGTGACTATCATAGTAAAGGGTTCTAATAAGGGAGACAAAATTGAAATAGTCAGATTATGACTACTATGAGCTTTGATACCATGTTGTAAGGAGTGGGACCCAAGAGGGGATCCACTCCATACTAAAAATTTGAAGAATAAAACATTCATTCCAAACACACTCCAAGGTATGCTGGAATAGGTGCAAATTTTCAAAATTCAATAAATGGAAAATAAAATTACCAAAGTGTAGCAACGAAATTAAACAAATGACAATATTCAATTTTCACAATAGATTACAAAAGTACATCATAATATCCCATAAGGGTTTACATGTATGATACAACATAAGGATCTAAGTAGAGGGAAATCTAAAACATATCAAGATTGTCTCCAAGGTTTAACTTCATAAGCCATATCCACATCATCATGCCATGTCTTCAGTGTCCTCCACCTAGGGTTGGAAGCATACCCCAACAAGAAGAGAAAATAGATGACATCGACAAAGGCTGGTATGTGCATACTAAAAAGAAAATCGAGTATATATGAAATAAAGGACATTAAAGTATAAAAGGCTTCCCATGAAAGAGAAAGTATAACCCAAAGGGGCATAAAAGAGTATGAATCACAAAATAAGAATGAAGCAATAAAGCATATAAATATGGCATCCATGTGTTACACCTCTAACAAAAGTAGATAATATAAACATGTAGGTAGGAAGTAACACATCTACCATAATTGTGGGGTGAGTAGGCAACGATACACATCTACTCTGAATATGGAGTGAGAAAGAAATGACACACATCTTCTCCGAGCATGAAATACACATCTGCCCAAAATATTTTCATACGTAGGAATTTTAACATCTGCATTCATATGTGGGAATTTTAACATCCACATAAAACACATGTACATTATACTAGCAGTCACCACATGATGCATAACAAAAGAATAAACAAGAGTAAAAGAGAATAAAAAAATAAGAAGGATGAGAACATCTATCCAAATATCCATCACATAATGTGCCATAAAGAACATCCACTGCCATGGTGGGAAAAGAAGCACATATCACCAAATAAAGTCCATCATTCTCAAGAAATAGAAAAGAGTCCAAAAGAATATCCATGATCACAAGATCAGTAACAAAGTAATGTAGTTCACATGAATTATGTTTTCCAAAAGAAAAGAATAGAGTGTAGGCTATTGTCTAAAGGACCAAGAGAGTGAACAAACATAGGTTAATTGCTCAAAATAATAACATGGTTTTCAAGCATACCATAAGAGAGTGAAAAAGATCAATTTCTCAATATGAATAATCAGCTATGCAAACATACAATAGGAGAGAGAAATTGCTCTATATGAATACTTGGGTCTACAAACATACCTTAACTTCATAGTCTAACAGTCCAAGGTCACTTCTATATCCAAGTTTAGGTCTCCAAAGAACCTCTAGGGAAGGTGGAAAGGTCCAAGTAGCAAGGTTCCCTAGCTAGAGAGGCTGGTTTCTCCAACAAAGCTCCTATTCGAGCAAAAAGCACCTTCTCCACTTTAGAGGTGAAAAACCCTAACAAAAGAACATGGACCTGGGGTATTTAAGGGCTCTAGGTGGGGTTTCACCATAGAAGGCCATGTTTCCGACCTAGAAGAAGGTGGAAGGAATACTAACAACATGAAAATAGGGAAGGAAAGGAGGAAACTTACTAGTTTTGGTCAAAATCACCAAGGAGGAGCATTAGAAACCCTAAATAGAGCAAATTTTGAACCCTAGGAGCCTTCTTCGCCAAGGTAGGTACCTTATTTTACCTTGGGACAACACCTTCATGGATAAAAAGAGTAGGAATGATGCTATAAGATGGAGGAAAGAGAAGGGGAGCAAGAGTTTTTAAATTGGGACGTGGGAAGGGGTAGATATGGCTTTATAAAGAAAGGGGTCAATCATGAGGTGTTTATGGGACTTTCCATGTGTCCATGTATAAGGGTGACCATGGTCATGCAAGCCTTTATAGATAAGGAATAAGTCAAGCATGAGGTGTCAGTTACTTTCCATGTGTCCAATGCTAAGGGTGCCCATGGACATGCAAACCTTTAAGGATAAGGAAGAAGTAAAGCATGAGGTGCCCATGGAGCTTTCCATGTGTCCTTAGCCTAGGGATTTCATGGCCATGCAAGAGGAAAGCTTATAGGGGCTTATGGAATATCAAATTTTGGTTCATGGAGAATTTTAGGCCATCCCCATCGACCTCCAATCAAAGAAATAACCACATTGGTTGATAGCTTCTAAAGATGAGCTCATTTATAAAGAGGGCAATTCCTAACATGCCCTTGAAGAGAAACACCTTCAAGCCAAGGTGCATATTGGCACCCCCTGGTTAAAAAACTCATGAATGGTAAGGGAATATATAATAATTATAATGTATTTGACAATTTTTAAAGAAAACCTCACAATTGGGTAAATTGTAGAAAAGTTTAGAATGTACCTAAAATTATATAACTTGCACAAACAACATCTAGATTTGGTGAAACTTCATTCACAAGTTATCTTTGATGTGATGAATAAGAATTTTCCATTATTTACATCTTTTGAAGTTATATAATCACATTATTCATTACTTATGCCTTTTACTCATTTCCTCTCTCCTAAACTTATCCTAATATTTCAAGGTAGTCCAAATTAGATGAAATTTGACATGTAGTCTAATTTTGATATGTATATTATGAGTTTGAAGTTGGTTTCCACTTTTGAGACTTATTTTTATGAGATATGTCATATGGCCCATTAACGTCCCATTATGTAAATTATTCATCCAGTAAAGTTCCTTATCTTAATATTACCACCAAAATGAGTTATGTGGCATATTTTATGTATGTATTATTAACCTAAGACTAATGTGAAAACATTAGGCTACATTGGGGTGATACATTAATGTATTAGATCATTAGGATCATACTAAACATCTATTTAGGTCTAACCTTCAACCTTTTTTGGCTAAGACCATAAGGCCAAAGTTTTAGGGTAGGGTCTAAGATTTAGTATGTTACATTCTAGGTATTACACAAGTCTAAACCTAGTTCTAGAACATTTAGGTTCTAATATTGAGGCTAAGTCAACTTAGTCCACAAAGTATAACTCATAAGTTTTTAGGGTTGAGAGGTAAATATTGTGTTTATCTTATGTATCATGTGAGCAATGTTTTGTGTAGTTATTGCTCATGCTCTGATACCATATTCCACATAACCATTTATTACTCAAATACAACCTCCAAATGACTAGAAAGAGAATGGGTAAAGGACCCCAATGTCCATCCCTGTCTTGGTAACATCAAAGTGCAAATTTGGAATCATAAAATCATAGCATATATGAACAAATACAACGTAAAGGCACCAATGTAATCTCAACATTCAACAAGATACATTAGGAATCATTGTTTATTATGTAGTTTCTAATTGTAAATTAAGAGTACATTTATACAAGACCAAAAATGAGCAAAACTAGGATCTTACAGTAAGTACATCTAAACACAACTCACCAAGCCATCAAGTCCCTATACTTCTCTGATCCTAAAAGATATGTGAAACAAGTGGTTCAACACACAAGGTATTGAGTACAATGCATATGATATACATATATAAGCTTATAATTTGAAAAGGTTGCACTTAAGTGTTTAGCAAAAAAAGTACATGGTTTATGTCATTTTACCTCAACTATACCAACAATATCATGCAGCATAATGCCTTTGACCAACATCCCGACAGAGGGGTCTGTGAGGGGTGATCGTGATTCGCTAACCCTATTCATAGACATGTCATGTCCTATCTTGAAAACTCAAGTAGGATGTATGGACTTACATCCTTACCTAGAGAGTAAAGAAATGTGCACAAGGTTTATAAAATGGAGTTCTAATTTATGTTTGCAAGTTCTAAATTGACGAGACTAATATCGACTACAATTCTAGATCATACATGGAAACATTTAAGAAAGTAAAGAAGGAAACATATGTATCACAATTTAAGCAACAACAACATAGTCATATAAGTATTAAATTGTGTACCTGATTTAGAGATTCATCACCTATCCTTTACCATCTAGATCACAAGCCAAACCTAATTTAGAACAATATTGTATACATATATTAATTCTCATCATTAACCCTTATAAGCTCCATATTAGGGTTTCAACCAAGTTAGGTTCAAATTTGGGTGTCGGTGCATTAGAAGATCTTTTACTGATTGAGATTCCATCTTAAAGGTGTTTTTCAATTTTCATGTCATTTTGAGGTTTTATCAGTTTTATATGTATATTTCAATATTCATGTCACTTATGTATATTTTAGAGTCAAAAGGATCATAATGTAGAAAAATAAGGTTAAGGATCGTCAAGACAAGGTATCCAAGTAGCAATTATGATTTGGATCACTAATATTAGGACATAAGAATCATATACAAAGATTAGGTAGATGTCCCCAAGACTAGGCATCATTGTCTGAGTATTAGGTTCAACATTCCGACTAATGTGTACACAACAACATAGTTCATATGCCATTATGGGTAAACATAAGACTTATCTGGACATCCACATAATATATTCAACTTTGATTACATAGAGGAGTTTATAATAAGATTCATATTGAGATTAGGGCACAAGCTCACCAAGCAAGTCAAGTGTCACACTAGATCATCACTAGTGGACTTAGAGTCACAATCATCACTATAACATGAAAAGGAGTTGTCCTACTCCATCAAGATCACAAGACTACTTATTTCAAGTATATAAGTGAGCTTTATAACTAGGATAGGTCAAAGCCAACATATTCCTAAGGTGTAACCACTCATTCACATAAATGGGGCATAACATGGATTTGGTGTCAAATGAACCAACCATAGCAAGAGGGACATAAGGGACTAACACTAAAGTCAATGAGAGGCATAGATTACTAATTAGATGTTGATTACACATTAGTCAATCATAAAGAAGAAAAATCGTCAATTTAGGGAAGGGTACATCATTAAAGTCCAAAACAATTCATAAGTGTACATTTAAGACACCAAAAGTATATGAAGGGTGATTAGGGTTCCCCTACTACTCAAATTTCATAAAAGTCACTGACTTGAGGTTTGAGAGTCAAAGATTCAATCTTTTATCACAAGCACGAATTATGTATGGTCAAAGATATTCAAGATCATATGTTTCGCAAAACATGGAAACTAGACATATATTAAGGGTCTAAAACCATGCCCAAGTGGTAGGTCTTGTCAACGTAATTATTTTTATATATTATTTTACTTAATTTGGCCTTAGAAAAAGGAAGTTCATTTGTATAAAAAAGACTCATGTTTGGACTAAGGGTATTACCAAAAAATCATTTTATAATCCATCAGGACTGTTGATCCAAGATGTAACGGAGATAATGACATGGTCCCCTTCCCTTTCTCCTAGACACACACCAACTCCACTGAGGGGCTGGGCAATGCTTGGGGCCTCTAGCCACTTCCACAAAGCAGTTGGGTGGCATCTGTGGCCACCTACCACCTCCACACCCTCCCTTAGGCTACTTGGACACCCCCATCCACCAAATGTGGGACATAGTTAGAGCCTCATTGGATAGACCAATGAGGAAGGGATTGAGTCCCCTATTGTTCGTAGACAAGGATCTTGTAGTTTGGGGCTCATTTCCTTTGTCCATCGGGTGCTAGTATGCCCCCAATGGAGGCTATGGCGGCACTACGACTTGTATCTCACTGAATCAACCCATGTGAGGGCTTCTTGGAATCAGGGTGGCCATCCAAGGTTTCAGATAAGGAGGATCGTAGCGTGGGGTGATGTTGGACCCCATAATAGTGGGGGTGAGTTGTGGTAGAGAAGCAACATTAAAAACACAGCTAGACGGTGGCTAGGTTGTGCCAAGAAGAAAGTGAAGAAGAAGAGAAGGGATATAGGGTGAGGGGAATGAATAGAAAGAAGGGGAATAAGAAGGGGGGTGTTGAGACGAGGAGGTTGGGAGTTTTCTTGGGAAAAAAGGGTAAGAAATGGAGATCGTTTGGGTGGATCAAATGAAGCAGTGCTCCTTACGTCGGTGATAATATGTAGCTAGGAGACCACTCCTAGACTGTTGGATTACAATTGAAGGCTCCTAGTTGGTCGTGGTTTAAGATGTGTGATGCATGGGTTGCATGTGGACGCACCCAACATTTGGTCCAAGATGGCCATGGTTCGATCCAGATCCAGATAGAAGAAGGGTAAAGCAAAAATAAAACATGACAAAGAGCCATTTTTGCAAAGGTCATAACATGCATTGTATAGATCTGATTGAAGTGATTCTAGCATCATTGGATTCACAACCTAAAACTCTAGAGCATGAAATATATTGAAGAGTAAGGAGGTAACAAAGATGAAATTGAAAATTAATTCCAATATTCTATATTTTAAAGCATGTCTCTCATTTTGATTATGCAATTTGTGTCTCACATTGGAAAATTTATCTTTGATGTGACCCAATTGGAGTATTGCAACACTTAAGCCATGAAATGGATATCAAAATGAATAAGATCACATTTGATGAGCTAGAAATAGTACAATAGAAGAGAGAGAAATTCAGGTGGACACAAATTCTCAATGAATAAGGCATTGTTTTCAGAAACATGTTCATCCTCTCACACAACCAAACCCATCAGAATCTCGTCCGCTTATTGTAGTTTATCTTGTACTCAATTTTAGTCTCCATGCACCATTTCTAGTACTATTCTTAAGATTTCACCCCCCATAGTCAACCTTATTGGGATTTTTTACTATAGTAGGTGGTGATTGCTTTGCTTATTAGTCATAAAGACAAGTTTGATATGTGTCATGATAATGCCTGGGATGTTAGTTAGAGAAGCAATCCATGATGCCAACCCAACTGTAAAGAGGAAGTTACAAAAGTTATCATACATAATAAGATGTCTTAGATTGGTTGGATATGGAAAATGGAATAAAAAATCATCCTTGTTATCAAGACGAAGCTAAGGTGAGGATAGGGATGACGAAATGAATGTTAAAGACGGTAAGGTATTGTGTTGTGTGTTTATATTGAATTTCAAGGGGTTGCTTTTTAGGCCAAAACATATGGAAATGATGAATATGGCATCAAGGTTAGGGACACTAGGTGAGGATAGTGTGGGTCGTTGAGAGCAATAGGAGAGAAAATGAAATTTTTTGAGCCAGTTCACAAAGATATAAGTGGCAAGGCTACCAAAAAGAAATGACTAAACAAACATAAATGTGCAAGTTTTTTATGTGTTGATTATCAAGGACTTAAGTGTAGAAAAACCCAGGCATTCTTAGAGAAAAATATACATGAGAAATGTCCCTCTATCTTATCAAGTTTTTGTGTATTGTGAATTCATGTGTTAGTATGTGTTTTTGTTATGGTCCAGGATAAACTATTGTTATGCATTTTCAAATTTAGAAGATCAAATCATGATTTTCCACCTTCATGTAGGTCCCATTACTCTCCCACATGTGTGTCTAGTTGTTAAATACTTATGAAGTCTCTTCCGAACTTGAAACCCTTAATTTGGGTACATATTAGCGGTGAGTGTACAAATACATGCATAGCTAGAGGGGGTTATAAGTTTTTTATGTCCACAAAGAGAATCAAGAAGAGAACGTGAATTAGTAACCCATACCAACTCAAAAAATGTAAGAGCATTATCTTTCTAACTAATTAACTCATGTTGTACATAGGTTATACATAAATCAAGTATGTTGCCAATGAAGTAACATCTGAGTGGTAAAAGTAGTGTTGTATGATCGATAGGTCAAGAGTTCGAACCCTGGTGATGGGATGGATGAGTCGCCAATTTAAAAAAATCAAGCATGTTTATTATAAATTTTAGTAAAATTTGAGGAAACAAGTTGGATCGTGCAAATGGGTTATAGTTGGGATCATGATTCAAAAACTAGAGGCCCACATAATATAATTTCTATATAAAACCTTTAGCATTGTCAAAGTGGATAGGTTTCATTTGTTTAGAACACCACGAGTAGAACATAATTCTTCATGAATGAGAAAATTGGTAGTGGAAGGATTTCTTCCCAAAAATCCTTACACGTTTACATAATTTCTTATAAACTTTAAGTTTATGCTATTCCAAGCAACCATTTGGGTAAAAAGACCATAAGAAAATCCTTGTTTATAATTCCAAATAACTCTTAATTGTACGTGGTAATTGATGGTGCCACAAGCCATAGTGTGCAGAGTTCACCAAAATTGATAGGACTTGTCGGAAACATAGGGGGTTTTGAGAAAACATCCCGTTAGAAATGGATGGGGTGGGAGATAGCCATGTGCAGCAGTAAACACCACGAATCTCATTCGCATCATATACAGACATTACTGGCAGCGAACAGTGTTTTAATATTAAGAAATGAAAATGGTGCAAAAGATTCCTTGGGCACTTTCCATATTTGAGCATTGACTATTGTACTACTATCTGAATGCAATCTTATCACTTCCACTGTGGTAGTTGCTCGATGTGCACTTTCTATAACTCAATTCATACTGCTAAATCGACATTTCGAACGATCCACCTTTATGAAAAATATCATGATGGGAGTACATATTTAAACTTATCATTAGGCTAAATGAAAATTTTGAAAAAAAAACTTCTAGTGTTATACGAAAACTAATTTCATTAATGTAGTGCACTTCCACTAGATAAAAATTTATCTTATTGAATATGTTCGAATAGTAAGTCAAAATTCCTCTAGATTGAATGTGATTGTTAAAAATGAATAGTTTTTGTAAAATGTAAGTTCTTGAATGCAATCTAATTATGCACAAAATTGATTCTAAAGTCATCTTCATAGAAGATAAGCAGTTGTGAATCATCATTTGGCATAAAATCCCATTATTGTAGAAGATAGTAGACAAACGTTATGATCGGTCTTGTAATATGATTTGTAAGGCTAATTGTTTGTTAATATGTAAAAACATTTAAAAATGAGAAAACTCATTTCCTCAACTCTTTTCCTCATTATTTCCTTGAAGTTCATGTGTGGAGGCATGAACACTATCCAAACTGAAATTAACTAATTGTTGGGTCACATAAAGATTATAACAATGGAAAAGTTGCATTTTGAAATAATAGTTATTTAGCAAAAAAAAATCTCTAACATTTCATTCTAGAGCATGCTACTTTCTCTGGTAATTTTCTCAAAATCCAAGGACAACATATTTAGAGAATCCATGAAACTAATTCAACAAACTTCACTAGCCAAAAAAACTAGTTTGTTGTCAGATTAATTCTTGAGGAACAAGGCATTGTTTTCAGCAGCATGATCATCCTCTCACTCCACCACACCCATATGAGTCCTCATCTCTAATTTGGTTTTATCTTTTACTCAATTTTACTCTCCAGCCACCATTTCTAATACTATTCTTAAGATTTCACCCCAATATTTAAGAGGGTGTGGGCAATAATAGGTGGTGATTGGAATCCTTATTAGTCATAAAGATGAGTCTCATATGTGTCATGATGATGCCTTGGCAGGTACTCAGAGCAGCAATCCAAAATGTCAATCTAAGTGCAAAGAGGAAACTAGCAAGAGTTCTCACAAAGAATTAGATGTCTTAGATTGGTTTGATATGGAAATCGGAACATTCATCCTTATTATCGAAATGAAGCTAAGGTGTGAATGGTGATTACAAATTTAATGTTAAAGAATGTAATGTATTGTGTTGTGCATTTCTAATTGCATGTTAATGGGATGCCTTTTAGGCCAAAACATTAAGGAAATGAGGAGTAAGACATCAAGGTTAGGGGCATTGGGCGAGGGTATATATGTGGGGTGTGAAGAGAAATAGGGGTGGAAATGAAATGTTGGATCCAATTGACATAGATTTAAGTGGTAAGGCTGCCAAAAAGGAATGACTAGACCAACATAAATGTGTTAATTGTTCATGTGATGATTGTCAATAGCTCTAGTGCAAGCTCAGGCATTTTTAAAGAAATATATGCATACACAAAGTCCCTCTGTCTCTTCAAGGTTTCTTGTATTCTAGATTCTTATGTGAGTATGTGCTTTTGTTATGGTTCAAATTAGGGTATTATTATATATATTAAAATTTGGACGACCAATTCATGATTTTCCACATGTATGTAGGTCCCATTATTCTCCTGTTATCCACTAGTTTCCTCATTTTAATGTCTATACATACTTACATTTTGTGTGTATAGATTAAGATCTTGGTATAGTCTATTACGACCTGACATGAACTAATACAGTTATGTTCTTGAATTAGTTTCATGGGAAGAAATTCAAAATTTAATTATGTCTCTACTTAAATACCTACGTTTTTCAAAGAGTTACACATTTCCCGAATTAATATAATATAGGATCATAGATGAAAATGGTTCCAAGATACACCAAACTCAAAATTCACTTAAGACTTCAACTAAGGGTCTGCTGGTTCAGTGTAATTTTAATTTTTCTGGAATTCATTTTCCTGGAATTGAAATCAAGTTCCAGGAAAATGAGTTCTAGTTGATTGGTTTCAAACTTAAATTTTTCTTAGAAATTGACTTCCATTTAATTGGTTTGTTGTAACTATGGGCAGAAAATCTAGTTATACATGTGTTCTAAAGTACATAGCAGCCCTGCATAAATTTATTTTTTGTAATCCAAGAATATAAGAGCAAAAAGTCATGATTGTTCTGTATTAAACCTCCATCAAGATCTGATTATAAAAGACAAAAACAGGTTAATCAGGCACCCATATTGTTTGGTAAAATAGCACAAATAAATCAAGTTTCCATGAGAAAGTAAGAAAGGCAAAAGAAGAAAAAAAGCAAGATGCGGCGGTCAATAGCGGAATGGGGAGGAAGGAACTCCGATCAGAAGGAGTTATCAGTGGAAAGAAAATAGCCTTTACATCAAAACCAGTGAGCATTGTCTTGCGGCAAAAATATTTACCATGTTCGCCGCACTCATATTGACAAACTCAGTCGTCAGGATCAAAGCAAGATATGGGAGGATGGAGGAAACACATCACACCAAAACCTTTCACTGGCTACGCAGCTTCCGAGGCAAAGGACTCGATGAAATAAAACCCAAAGGAGAACGATGGGGCACACTGGCCACCGCCACCCTCTCTCGCAAGCAACGAACTACGACCCTAGGGCAACCGCTCGAGAGTCGGCTGCTGGCGAAACTTGTTTTCCGCTCAATTTCTTACGGAAGTCTGGGATTTTAGACTATATATACTTTTGGAAGTCTATGGAAAATCGGGGAAGTTAAGTTCCGGACTTCTACCAAACCAGTCAAATAAAATAAAAAACAAAACTGGACTTCCAGTGTTTTCAGAACAAATTACACCAAACCAATCAAACCCTAAAACCAAACACATTTTTTCTTACAAGGTATTTGATTAAAAATCTTGGTCTAACTTAAAGGTAACGTCTTGAGTATTTTATAATTCTCAAAACTAATGAGATATTTTTGTCATAAGAAAGACTCTATTAATAATTATCAAATCCAATTTAATATATAACCCAAGGCTCTTGCATAAGTCATTAATTATTTCAAAAAAAAAATTTCATTGATGTATAGTAAATACTACTTATCCTTCAAGAACAAATATGTGAAGAGAATGTGTCACTTTCCAAAAGAAAAAGTTACCTTGGGACATAACAAATAAAGTCTACCCACTTGTGTGTCTAGTTTGTTAAATTCTTGCTAAAACCCTTCCAACTTGAACCTTTTAATTTGGGGTACATATTAGTGGGGAGAGTAAAATATACATGCCTAGCTAGAGGGGGTTATACGATTTTAATGTCCAGAAAGAGAATCAAGAAAAAAAATTGAATAGTAACTCATGCCAAGTAAAAATATATACAAGAGCATTATCTTTTTAACTAATTAACTCATGTTGTATACATCTATCAAACGGGTGGGCCAGGTTGGGTTTAGTTTGGGTCATTGTGGATGTGGTCTTGTGGAAGAGGATAAACAAGACCCACTTTTGAATGGGCCATGCAAAAATTTGTCCAAATCCAACCTGATGGGTTACGGGTTGACTCATGGGTATCAATTGTAAATTTCAAAGTTCTTTTTATAAATTATAGAAATATAATATATGTGGATATTTTCTTACATGTAACACTAATTAAACATTTAGTTTATTACATTCAAAATCAATCATAATAAAATATAACTTTTCATCGTTGTAAATTAGTGTCTAAAATATCAAAAATACTCGATAGTGTGTTTTACAATTAAATATAAAAGAGGAACAATTTATCAATATATGTAGATGTTCAACACGGAAAAAAATATTATACTTTAAAGATAAGAAAAAATTACGAAGATGTTATAATTTTTGTTGGTAAAAAGTAGAAAATGTTATTATTATTACAAAATCCACAAATGTTTGCAAGACAAATATAAAGAAAAATAATCTTAAATATATAAATCTAAGTTCAAATATGTCAAATATATTACATGTAAGTACATAACACTATATATTCAAATGGTAGTTAAGTATATAATCATATCCTCAAATTCTCATAAATACTTTCTACAAAATTTGATGTTTAATTTCTATTGTAAGTGATCATGCGGGTACCCAAGAGTCAACCCATGAGACCTGCCAAAAAAATGGGTAAGGTCAAGTTCGACCCAGTATTAAGTAGGTGACCATAATCCCTACCTAAACACATATTAAACAGGTTGATATGTGGGTGCCCAAGGGTCATTGACCCATTTTAACTAGTCTACATTGTACATAGCTTATATATAAATCAAGCATGTTTATTATAAATGTTCATGAAGTGTTAGGAAACAAGTTGTACCGTGAAAATGGGTTATAGTTGGATTATCATTCAAAAATAGAAGACCCACATAATATTATTCTATATCAAACTTTACTTCAGCACTAAATCAAAGTATATAGGTTTCATTTGTTTAAAACACCACGTGTAGAACATAATCCTTTGTGAATGGGAAAAGTGGTAGCGGAAGGATTTCTTCCCAAAAATCCTTACCAGTTTTCATGTTCTCTTATAAACTTAAGTTTATGTAAATCCAAGCAACCAATTGGGTAAAAAAAATCGAAAGCAATCCTTTGTTATCAGATTATAATTCCAAATAACCTTTAATTGCACTAATAAAGAAATATAAGAATAAAGCATAGCATTACTTTTTTTATACTGAGATAGAAAGCATATGGGCAACGAGTTGCGCCGCCAGTCATTTCTTGATGGCAAAACTAATTTTATAAAATACTACATCTATAGATCTTGGGGTCATAATATTACTATGCATGATTCTTTTGACCCTCTTGATTAGATCTATAGTCTCGGGTGCCAAGAATCCAAAAGTGTCAAACCTGAAAGGTATTAAAATATGTTGATTGTCGATACATGCTTTCTCGTGCTTGGCCACTTTGGCTGAGGTAGATTTCAATGCAGTATGTCCTACAATAAAATCTTCCCTTTTCAGTACTACCACTGGAGAAACTCTTGTTAGATCCACACATGTGTGCTTACCTCCAACTCATCTAAAAATCAAGACATTTTTCGATCTCAGTGTTGATCTCTCATGTGGATCGGTCAAAAAATTCACAGGTGTCTCCTTCTTAGAAGACTTTTCTACATGTCTAAGTACATCATAAAGAACATTCCTAACAAGATCATGTCTATACTTTAAATCTGGGAGCTCCCTATAATGAATTGTATGCTCTCCATAAGTGTCTAAGCATGTCTTGTGAAAAATTAGACGTACTTCATCAATAGGGAATAGGGGGATAATAAGATGATATCGGAGGATAGTACGGTACTCCACTGGTGACAAATCCAATCCAAGTCCATCAATAGGAATAGCAAGAAGAAAATCTTGAGTATGCTCTACTTCAAGACACTTGAAAACTGCTTTCTATCTGATGGTCATGTCAAATTTAACATCCATGTCCTTAATAATTTTGCTATAAAGGGAACTCGCCAAAGCATGTTAGGCTTTAGGAGGGACGATGTCCTTATTAGAAAAATAGTTAAGATCGAAAGATGGAATCCTGACATGTAGACTATCCAGAGCAGAATAAAAATCATAGTACATATTACATATATCACTGTCTCGTAAAATGTAATCTTGAAGCTCCCATGATTGGGCCTTGGAGGCCACAAAAGCGTATGAAATGGCATATGTTGCCAAGTGTCACCCAAGCCACCGAGTCTAATGGGTAAAGAAGTGGTCCACCATTAAAAGTCACCAAAAAAGGACATTCACACACTACAATATCCTCAATAGCCCCTTGTAGCCCTCTGTCGCACTACAATGATGCCTCCTCAACGTGTATAGGTTGACATGTCATACTATGCAGAGTTAACTAAAATTGATAGGACTTGTCGGAATTATAGATGATTTTGAGAGACATTTTAAATCTGTTGTTACAAATTGTTGTAGTATTGCAACAACACTTGTTGTTATATTTAATTCTAACTTTACATCTAACTCTAAAGACTCACCTCTAAAAAAATTAATTAAGTATTTTACATATCGAGATTTAATGTAACACGTAGGAACTAAGCTTGAAAAGACCCATTAAAAAATGGATGGGGCGGGAGATAGTCATGTGTAGCAGTAAACAGGGCGAATCTTATTCGCAGAGCATTAATGCAAAAGATAATTGGCAGCGAGCGGTGTGTCAATATTAAGAAATGACTATAGTGCAAAAGATTCCTAGGGTGCTTTCCATATTTGAGCATTGACTATCGTACTGCTATCTGAATGCCATCTTAATACTTCCGCTGTGTAGACTAGCCGATGTGCGCGGCGACGGCACCGATGTTGAACCTACCGGAGTCTACTCTAATTAGGGTGATCTCCACGGAAGCCATCAAGCCGGCGGCGTCATCCACAACTCGGCGCATAGAGCTCACGCCATGGGACCTGGCCATGCTCTCAATTCACTACATCCAGAATGGCCATCTATTCTCCATCCGCATCGCCGATGTCAAAGCCATACTCACCCTTCTTAAAGCGTCTCTCTCCCTTTCACTCGTCCACTTCTTCCCCCTCGCCGGCCGGCTCGCCACTACGGCCACGGATGACGGGCATGGCTTCTTCACCTACCTCGACTGCGGTGATCAGGGTGCTGAGTTTATTCATGCTGTCGCTGATGGAGTAACCGTAGCAGATGTCTTGGCCGCCGGGAAGGATGTCCCTCACCGCCTGACAAGGAAGTTTTTCCCCATGGATTCATCTGTGAACCACGACGGTCATACTGACCCACTGCTAGCTGTTCAGGTAACCGAGTTGGTTCAGCGAAACGTTCGGTCTTGAGCGGAAGCGAAGAGGCGTCCGAAACTGATGGTACGCCTGTGAGAAGATGGGGCAGAAAGGTGAAACGCTTGCTTTGTGAGTCTCCCATAGGCAGAAATCGGTTAGGGATGACTCTACCGGAGAGAGGACCAAAACACTTATATTGTCTCATGTCCACCACGAAGAGACACGACCATTTTGGGAAAATAATGATTAATAAATATATATACATAATTAATTGGGTCACACTGAATAGGATATTTTAACATTTTCCCACTTGACCCAAAATGTCATGGCAATAATATTTATTAATTTACAATTGATGCATAATATGAATACTACCATACAAGAGAATAAGATATGAGTCATAGCGGTTGATACTTAAAAATTAAGTACTCCCTGCTATGCACTCCAATATCTAAACATCTTACATGTAGTGATATAAAATTTATGAATAGGTTGACCTCAAAACCTATTTCCTTAGTCCAACTTGATGTCAAAACCGACATTCTATTATTACTAGTATTACAACAGAAATAGCGAGTCAAATATGTGATCACACAAAAATTATTACATTGTTAAATCACATTATTCATTACACATCAAATAACTTTCTCAGACCCATATTCTTTACATGAGATGTATACAATCCTAGAGCTAGCCCTTTAGTAAGAGGATTTGATATCATGTGTTGTGTACCAATGTGATCAATCTTTATCATCTTGTTGTCAACTCGCTCATTGACAACGTAGAGTTTTATGTCTAGATGTCTGCATGCCGTTATGCTTTTATCATTATTAGCAAAAGTGATTGTGGCTTCATTATCACAATATATCTGTATTGGCTTATGAATTGAGTCAACAACTTTAAGATCTTGTATCATATTCTTAAGCCATATCGCATGTGATGATGTTTCATGGCAAGCTATAAGTTCAGCTTCCATGGTAGATGAAGCTGTAGTCTTTTGCTTAATACTTCTCCATGATACTGCACCATCAGCCAATAGGAAAACATAGCTTGTTGTAGACTTCCTACTATCTAGACATCTTGCAAAATATGCATCTGAATATCCCGTAACCTCAAGGTGGTTTGTCCTTCTATATGTAAGCATGTAATCCTTTGTTCCTTGCAGATAGCGCATCACCTTCTTCACAGCTCTCCAATGGTCCATGCCGGGGTTACTTTGGTAACGACTAAGCATTCCAGTAGAAAAAGCAATGTCCGGTCTGGTGCATATCTGTAGATATTGTAGGCTCCCAACTGCAGATGTGTATGGTATTTTCCTCATTTCATTCCTTTCTATATCATTACTAGGACACTGCTTGGAGTTAAACTTATCTCCTTTAACTATAGGTGCAGGTCCAGGTGAACAATTTCTCATTCCATACTTCTCCAAAACTTGAGATATGTAAGCTTTCTGAGATATACCGAGTATGCCCTTAGCTCGGTTCCGATGTATCTCAATACCGAGTACATATGAAGCTTCTCTCATATCTTTCATCTCAAAGTTAGAGGAAAGAAATTCTTTAGTTTCATTTAATATAACAATGTTATTACTTGCCAGTAGAATGTCATCCACATAAAGAATCAATATTATGAATTTATTCCCACTGACCTTGAGGTATGTACACCGATCAAAAATATTTGGTTTAAACCCAAAAGTTGATATAATGGTGTTAAATTTTATATACCATTGTCGGGATGCTTGTTTCAGTCCATATATTGATTTCTTCAATTTGCAAACCATGTGACTTCTACTATTATCAATGAAACCTTCTGGTTGTTCCATATAGACTTCTTCAGATAAATCTCCATTTAAAAATGCCGTTTTCACATCCATTTGATGTAGCTCAAGATCAAAATGAGCTACTAAGGCCATGATTACCCTAAAAGAGTCCTTTGATGAGACTGGAGCAAAGGTCTCCTTATAATCAATGCCTTCCTTTTGTGTGAAACCTTTAGCAACTAGTCTGGCCTTGTACTTCTCTATTTCACCATTTGAGTTCTTTTTGGCCTTAAAGACCCATTTGCAACCAATAGGTTTAACATTCTCTGGCAAAGGTACAAGGTCCCATACTTGATTTTTATCCATGGATATCAGTTCCTCCTTCATGGCATCAAGCCACTTAGAGGAATTTTCACAATTTATTGCTTGTGAAAAAGATAAGGGATCAATATCTTCAAAGTCTAAATTTGGCTCTTGAAGGTATACAACATAGTCAAATGGAATGGCAGGCCTCCTTGATCTGGTTGATCTTCATAATTCAGCATTGGGTTCTACATTTTCTGTAGGCTCTTCAGGTTGTCCTTCATCATGAACATGATCAATTTGTTCATTTACAACCTGATTAGGAGCATGATCTACTTCTGTTGGCTCATCCACTTGACAATTGTTCATGGGAACAATAATTGGATAGTTTATCTGAGTTTGACTAGGTGTAGATGTGACAACACTATCCCGCACTTCATCAAAAGTTACATTCTGAAGCAGATCATTCCTACTGACTTGATGATCCTCCAAAAATCTAGCCTTAACAGTCTCGACTATCTTTCGTGGATGAGATGGACAATAAAACCTATATCCCTTTGACCTCTCTGGGTAACCAATAAAGAAACCACTAGTGGTTCTTGGGTCAAATGCCTTCTCATGTGGATTGTAGATTCTAGCTTCTGCACGACATCCCCATACGTGCATATAGTTCAAGGATGGCTTCCTTCCTGTCCATAATTCATATGGGGTTTTCTGGACAGACTTGCTAGGAACCTTGTTTAATACATGCACTGCCGTCTTTAAAGCCTCACTCCACATTGTAGAAGGAAGGGATGAATTACAAAGCATTGCACGAACCATTTCCTTTAATGTTCGATTCCTTCTTTCAGCTACACCATTTTGACTTGGTGTGCCTGGCATTGTATATTGAGGTACAATGCCTTCTTCTTGAAGGAAATGTGCAAATAGTCCCTTTCTTTGTCCCATCTCAGTGAACCTTCCATAATATTCACCTCCCCTATCTGATCTGACTATCTTAATCACTTTCCCTAATTGTTTCTCCACTTCAATCTTAAAGTCCTTAAAGGCTTGAAAAACCTCACTTTTATCATTTAATAAGTAGAGGAACATATATCACGAATAATCATCGATAAAGGTTGCAAAATATTTTTCTCCTGTAAAACAAGGTGGAAAAGGTCCACTAATATCTGTGTGAATTATTTCTAATGTTCCATTACTCCTCTTAGAACCCCTTTTAGAAATGTTGGTTTGCTTAGCCTTTATGCATTCAACACATGTTCCAAAGTCGATAAAATCTAGAGGCCCTAAAATGCCTTCCTTTACTAATCTTTGGATTCTTTCTTTAGATATGTGTCCCAACCTTCGGTGCCATAGTAGTGATGACTTTTCATCTAGTAATGTGCGTTTATTTCCAATAATATCATGCTGGACTATAAGTGATTGCTCAAAATGAGGGCTTAATTGAACTTGATAAAGATCATTTATTAAAAGACAAGTACCAATAATGCTAGAGTTTTTATACAATGAGAGTCGTCCACTTTGAAGAATAAAAGCATAATTTAGTTTGTCTAATCTAGAAATAGAGACTAAATTTCTACTATAGTTTGGTACATAGAAAGTATTTTCTAAATCCAGCAAGCTTCCATTATCAAGGATTAATCTGCATGTGCCAACAGCTTTACCCGTGAACCCAATTTATTTCCAGAATAAAGAACTTTTTCACGCTCTATTGGTTTCCTTTGATTCAGAAATCCCTATAATGTATTGGAAATATGCACAGTAGCACCAGAGTCAAGCCACCAACTATATAATGGAACATTTGAAAGATGACATTCATATGAAACAAGAGAAATTATACCTTTCTTCTCTAACCATTTCTTGTACTTGAAGCACTCCTTCTTAGCATGTCCTTTCTTACGGCAGAAGAAGCATTTCATATTAGCCTTGCTTCCCTCGGCCTTGCCATCTGGCTTGGACATTCCACCTGAGATAGGAGCAGTTCCCTTCATTTTTCCTTTACCCTTGCGTCCACGTTTGTCATGGGTACTCAAATGCGTAGCAGGGACCCCTTCATTCTTAAGTCTCTCTTCTTCTTGAACACACATGGCCAATAAATCATTAATTGACCATTTTTCCTTTTGTGTGTTGTAAGAAACTTTGAATGATCCATACTGACTAGGCAAGGAAGTTAAAGTAAAATGAACAAGAAATGCATCAGAGATGGATAACTCCATCTCATTAAGTTGTGCGGCAATATCTCTCATCTCCATGATGTGTTCACGGATCCCACGAGAACCATTGTACTTCATAGAGCACATCTTAGCCATTAAGGTGCTAGCCCTAGACTTACTAGAAGAAACATATTGTTCCTCCACTGCTTTTAGAAAATCTTTTGCCAATTCAGAAGTAGGAATGGACCGTCTAATGTGTTTTCTAACATGTGCTTGCATAAGAAGCAAACTAAGCCTATTAGATCGTTCCCATTTATCATAATTGACCTTTTCTATAGCAGTACTTTCCTCAGTAAGTAGTTGTGGTTTTTCCACCCGAAAAGCTAAGTCTAAGTCCATACACCCTAATGTAAACATGACCTTTTCTTTCCATTCATTAAAGTTTGAACCATTGAGATTTGGAATGTTATTATTTTCTCCATACAAAGATGAGGAAATGACTGCAATAAATACAATTTCATATTAAAACCACAACTGAAATATAAAAGTAATTCTGAGGTCTACTTTATTTACTTTTATAATACTTCATTACAAATTATCTTTGGATAAATTTGTAACACAAAGTGAATGCATGCTTGTCATGCTCATGTAATGAGACTTATTATATACACTCTTTAAAATTAATAACATAATTTGACCTTTAGGTTGCATATGGTATAAATTTAAAGTTGTGTACATATTTCATCATCCATAACAACAACAAAATAATGCACTTTTAAGTAGCATTATTCCTACCAAAACTAAACATGATTTAATGTTACTAGGTATTCACAGGAATAATTTCTGAAATCATCATTTGTCTTACTTTGGCAAGACGCTAACTACTTAGAAGCTTGAAAATGGCCACAATCGTTTGAACGCCTACTAACTTAATGGTATCCTTATTCAACAATTGTGTAATTATATACATGAAATATGGATGCATTAGTGTGCACTTTAGAGAAAACCAAAAACTGAATTGGCGGACTTAATGAACAAAAATGCTATTAAGCAATGAGAAAAAACTAAACCTCATCAAACCGGAAATCCATTTATATGTGTAAATTAGGAGCACGCATCTTGACAGTACAGTTGACAAATATTCATTATTTTGATGAGGCTGTTAAATTTTCCGGTTAACAGTGCAATGGAGACGATGTTGTTGCAGTGTGCGGCATCGACTAATGCATATATATAATCTCGAGTAGCAGTATTTTCAGAGTGCTAAAACAACAGCCTACTAACACATAGTTTTTGCTTATGATATTTAGTCTCAATGTTTCTTGCCGCAACAAAATTGTGTTTAATCAGCGGATTCTGAGACATGAATTAATGCTTTAAACAATTGAACAATGCCTTGTAGAGCCAAAACATCAATATGACGAGCTGCAGATGGAACCATGGCCATGTGAATGAATACTTTAAATAATTGAACAATGCCGCAGGATATGTTTGCTCCATTAACGAAAACAATGCCTAAGATATCATTGACGACACGTTTAAAGTAGAGATGCCCAATGTCATACGGCACCGTAACATAAGCACATGGTAAGAAATAACTCCAGCGGTGTGAAGTCTGGAACAAGTCGTAATTCACAGTGTGGAATCAACAAACCGGTGTCTGTGTCGGATACCTTTACCATGTGCCGGATTTTCCCTTTGGAAGCATCGGGGAAATCAGAAACGAAAAAGGGAAGAAAACACCCCATGAACGAACAATGCTCTGATACAATTGTTAAAAATTACATACCCGAATTCGTAGGAACATCCATGGTAGACGACGAAGCAGCGACGTTCGGTCTTGAGCGGAAGCGAAGAGGCGTCCGAAACTGAGTGTACGCTTGTGAGAAGATGGGGCAGAACGGTGAAACGCTAAGCGTAGAACGGGCGTTGGTTTTCTCTCGCCTTGTGAGTCTCCGATAGACAAAAATCGGTTACGGATGACTCTACCGGAGAGAGGACTAAAACTCTTGTACTGTCTCATATCCACCACGAAGAGACACGACCGTTTTGGGAAAGTGCCTATCCCAATAGATGTATAATGATTAATAAATATATATAAATAGATGGGGAAACCAGCAAATTCAATGACAGCATCCGTATCAGCCGGCCCCCAGATCACAACAGGTTGTTCTTGGACGGCAGGACCAATCCAATCCCAATGCCCTTCCGCCATCCCGATGAATTCCTCGAGAGGTTCCGGCCTCCGGTTGAACTCCGGGAGAAAGTTTTCCACTTCTCCAAAGAGGCTATGGCAGCGCTCAAGGCGAGAGCCAACAGTAGCGAGCACTGCATATCCGACGGCGTTGATCCCGCAACTGTTATCTCCTCGCTCCAGTCCCTAAGCGCTCTGATTTGGCGTGCCATAACTCGTGCTCGCTGCTTCCCAGAAGACCAGATAACCAAGTGTTACATGGTTGCTGAAAACCGGAAGAGGCTGCAGCCGCGCCTGTCACAGGATTACTTTGGCAACTCCGTCTACGCTCCGTGTACCACAACCACAGCTGCCGATCTCCTTGGCCGCGACCTGGGCTGGGCCGCTCTGCTTCTTAACCGCGCAGTTGCCGGCCACACGGATCAAGCTATCCGGGACGCCGTGAAGAGGTGGATGGCGGCGCCTATGGTCCATCACCACAGCTCAGCTGAGTCCTTCTGTATAATGATAAGCAACTCTCCAAGGTTCGACATGTATGGGTGTGATTTCGGATGGGGAAAGGCCATGGCAGTGAGAAGCGGAGCTGCGAACAAGTTTGACGGCAAGGTCCTGGCTTACCCTGGGCGTGCAGGGGATGGAAGCGTTGACATGGAGATCTGTCTTGCTCCCGTGACAATGTCTGCATTGGAATCAGATGAGGAGCTCATTGCGTTCGTCTCCTCGCCACCAATTCGGTCTGAGTGTAATGAATAAATTAACCAACGTCCATCTTCTTCCTTGCTGAACGTCGCCATTAGTTACGGTTTTCTTTCTTGCCAATAAGACACCAGCTCATGTTTGAAAATGCAATCCCACTCAACTTTGCCCTTGATCACCTTTACAATGTTGTTGCATTGGGTTTTCCAAAAGATTGAGAAACTCGTATTTGTTTCTTCCTGTAATTCAACGCTCTCTTTATTGGGAGTTGGGCAAAGGATATCGTTTAGGAATATGATACTTAGAACAAAAAATGGGACCAGATTTGAGATCATTTTTGTCCATTTGCATGCACAAGAACAAAATAAATTAGGAAAGTGACTTACTTCTCTCCTCTATTTTATTGCTATGCATTCAAAGAGACAAAAAGGGTTCCAAATCAGTCTTTAAATAATCAATCAAAGAGATTATAAGGAAATAGAAGGGACACAGGCAACAAGTTGCGCCGCCAAAATCCAATCCTCTGAAACACGACATCCATAGACGTAGGAGTCATCACATTGCTATGCATAACTTTTTGAACTCTCTTAAGAAGCTCCACTGCTTCTGGTGCCAAGAATCCAAAGATATCAAAACCAAAAGAGATAAAAATATGTTGATCCTCGATACATGCTTTTTCATGTTTGGCCACTTTAGTAGAAACAGCTTTACGGGCAGCATGTCCCACAATATTCACCCCCTTTCAGGCTCACCAATGGAGAGACCCATGTTAGATCTACACATACATGTTTTTCTCCAGTCCAACCAAAGATGAGAACATCTGTTGGTCTAAGTGTTGATCTTCCCTCCTACGGATCAGTCAAGAAATTCACAGGTACTTCCTTCTTAATTACAACTCCTACATGTCTAAGTGCATCATATAGAACATCCCTTACAAGATCATATTTATACTTGAAACCCGGGAGCCCTGCAATGAATCGCATGTTCCCCAAAAGTGTCTAAGCATGATTTGCAACAGACTGGGCATACCTCATCAGTAGGAAACAAAGGATTCATAAGGCAATATCTGAGAATATTACGATATTCTATTGGTGACATATGCAGCCCAAGACCATCGATAGGAATAGCAAGAAGAAAATCATGAGCATGTTCATCTTGTAAGCAATGGAAAACATCTTTCTGTCTAGTGGTCATGCCAAATTCAACATCCATGTCCTTAATAATTTTTCTAAAAAACGAACTCGCCAAAGCATTTTGGGCTTTAGGGGGGACGGTGTCCTTGTTAGCAAACCAATTAAGATCGAAAGATGGAATCATAGCACGTAGACAATCTAAAGCGTTATTAAAATCAAAGTCCATACTGTGTATCCCACTGTCTCGCAATATATGGTCTTGGAGCACCCAAGAGTGGGCTCTAGAGGCCACAAAGGCATATGAAGAAGCCTCCATAGCTGAATATAGACCCAATCCACTAAGTCTAATGGGTAAGGAAGCCACTCACCATTGAAAGTCCCCAAAGAAAGGACCTCCACATACCACAATATCCTTAATAGACCCACGCAACCCTTTGTCAAAAAAAGTTGCAGCCTGCTCCATGTGTGTAGGTTGGCATGTCCTTAAGTCGAACATAAACTTAGACGTACCCATGCAAGACCGTAGAAAAAGGAGCTCGTTTTGTGAATCATGCAATTGAGGGAGTAGATGCATCAAGTCAACAACTTTGGTAGCCCTCCTCATGGCTAACTCCTCAATAAAAGCTTTGTCCCTACTAATAGCTCCTCCAAGCAGTTTTAATCCTAATGTAGGCCTACCAATGTCCATAGGGAACAACTCCTCAAGAATCTTCCTACCATCATGGGTAGGCCAGAAAACCTCTATTTTACGGATATTCAAAATCAGCCTCAACTTTGGACCTCTACACTGAATAATGTCAAGCAACTTGGACACCTCCATTGTGTCTCCGATGATGGTCCCATATCTAGATACCAGGCATGCAGAAGAAGCTTATTGTTGTCTCTGATCTCATGAATAAGTGGGTACAGAACAAGAGAGAAAAGAAGTGGACCCAGAGGATCACCTTGTTGCACTCCAGTGGCTGACTATATATGTCTGTCTCCAATGTACAGCCTAGATGTTTGAGCATAAAGAAACTCCACCTATAAAGAGATAGATGGGCACCTCTTTGTCACCTCCCAAAGCAACACAGGCCTATCCACCAGGTTGAAAGCATTAGAAAAATCTACTATAAGCATAGAGAGATATTCGTCTTCATGATGCTCACTTAGAAGCATGTTGACACTGTGTATAATTGCGTCATCCCCACAAGATACACCCACTCTGAATTGATAGTCATTGAGATACATAGCCATATCCTTGCCAACTCCTATCATCGCAACTTTGGACATTAGACGCCTCCATATAGTACCCAATGTGATAGGGCGTATGCCATTGTCAGCCATTAGTAATGGAGTAAGAGGTGCAGAAGCTACAAACTCCACTAAACTCAAGGGACATCTCCCCCCCAGCCATAAATTAGCCACTAAGGTGATAAAATGTAGGAGATCTATCGCAACTACAGACCCCTCCCCACATAGAGCATCTAAGATGTGTTGTGCTCTCAAGCCATCTCTGCCACATGAAGTCCCTTGAGGAAATGATTTGATGCACCGAAGAATAGTATCAACATCAACTGTGAGAGGAGCTTCTAAAATTGAAAAATCTGGCATGGAAGGAGATGACTTGTTTGGATGTTTAGCCTCTAGAATTTAAAGGTATCTTCATCATAAGGGGGCCACACCTGAAGAGCATAGGACTTCACCGCTGCTGTAAAGTGACCGTCTGCAACTTTTCGAACACATTGTCGGATGTTGGTGTTCTCCTTTATACCCTTTTCCATAGAGTCATCCTTTCCATGACCCATAGTCTCGTGTTCACATACGTCCATCATGTTATTCACTAACTTGGTGATACCGTCTGCACTGCCCCAAGTTGCGAGTGAACTAAGAATATGACGTTGTTGTAGAGACTTTTTGTTTCCAGATCTGCTGTCCCATCTATTCTTAGGTCTAAACACTTGTAACGTGCAACAAGGAAGGAGTAGCAATCTCACCCAAGTAGTTATGGATCCCGGTTCAGCAACCACTTTGTAGAGAGTTGTCTTCAACGCTTCAAAAAAAGCAAGACGACAACTATGTGGGATGCTCTTCTCAGTGGTGATAGGTGTTCTAACAACATGATTGAGAAGCACAAAGTCTAAAGTCATCCCATTGCTGATATTAGATATCTCAATGCCCGTTGGAAGGGGATTTGAGATGCCAACAATATGTCCATGTGTTCCTCTGTTATCAACAGTAGCCTGAACAACACCATAGTCATGATGACATACGCGGCTCACTGCTTGTATTTTCATACATCTACCACAAATCCACTGATCGAGGACCCTCAGAGTCTCCTCCACTACCAGGAATAGATCATGATCATTCTGAATGGCATCCCGCAATACAGTATTGCACTTGTCACTAAAGAGGTGCAATCTCTTATAGCAAACCTAGTCTCATTTTTTGTCTATATAGAAAACCTCATTTAAGTTAATAGAACAACTCACTAGAGCAAGACACTCCATAGTTCAGAGTTGTTAAAATAAATCACGGTTGGTTAGAGTCTTCTGGTCACATGTTGTTCACAGTTATTAGAATTGAAATTTTGAATTAATTTGTCCATAGTTAATATTCAGTTACCTCCCCTGCCCACTAATTTTTTGTTAACTCCCACTGTAATTTTTCACTTTCTACAAATAAAGCAATAAGTATTCTCTGTCTGGCCTCTGACGGTACCAATTCCCAAACTATTCTCTACTTCTGGCACCAAGAAACTTTTCCACAAGCACCGGCATGACCAGAAGATGGACGGCGACATGCCCACACATGCCATCCTCAGTGTCATGGACATGCCAGAGTGGATGATGCCGTCAAGTGGCAGCTTCGGTAACTGTGGCAAAACCGGAAACTACAGCGGTGGTGATGCACTAAAGGTCCAAAAACCAGACCAACTCCTAGCTGGAGCTCCAGGCCGAGACCCGACGCATATAGAACAAGTCTTCCAGCCGCTTCACTGAGGTCGTGGGCGTACCCACTCACAAATACGGGCAAGCGTCAATGTCTGTCGAAGGACACCTCACGGATGTACTGGGATCAGGAGTCCCAATAGAAGTGGACTCTAAGGCATGGAACCCCTACCGGCCTCCCTATCTATCAATAAATACCCCTCGCAGATGCCTCTTTCAGAAGAAATAACAAACATTTTTCTGTGTACCCCTCGTTGTTACACTCCAGAAGGACTAGAAGGGAGATCGAAAGAGGCTTTATCTTCAGTGGGGACAAGAGGTGCATGTTTTGGGCTGGAGGAAGCACTGGTGTGGAGAAAATATGGGAAACATAGTGCAACAGGACCGCAACGCTAGGGTTCAGGATGCTACAAGTAGTTTCTCAGTTTGACACATCCTTTCAAGGTATGCAGTCGGATCCATGGCCAAGGCTTTTGCTTTTACAGTACCAAAATGAACCATGTTACACCCTGATCTCACAATTACCACTAATTTTGAGATTAGGGTATAAATTGAGGATTTAACGTAATACAAAGATCACCCTTAACTTTTTATTCTTTTTCAAACTCTTTGTTTTCTCGCATTGAACCACATAAACTAACTTTACAAGAGAATTAAACTTTTACTTATCTAATGTAATCTCAGCATTAATGATACACATCCATACATTCATTATGTTTCTCACACTTTCATGTACATACGACATGACAATCATTTGCATTCTCTCTTATTAAGGAAACAAACATACAAAACATCATTTACACCTCTCTCACATCTATACAAGGACCTATAGTGACAGTGACCGACTGAACTTAACTATACTCAGACTTTAACTCTTGTGGTAGATCTACTCTGATGCAATGACCTTCTTCAAGTCCATGTGATTTCCCTAAAATTTTGAGTAGAGGGGTGAGCCTACTCGCTCAGTGAATGAGTACTTCATTAGGATGTATTGTATAAATTTCTAATATGATTTTATCATCTGAACTTCATTCAAATAGAGGAAGAATCCATTTCATATCATTTTGCAACAACTTAGAACAAATAGACAATTCAGGGTTTGTAGTCGCATACTAGCAATTAAATATTATAGATGAATTAACCAATTTTCATGCAATATACTGTTTAAAGGAAGTTCCCACTCACTCTAAGGTGTGAAAACACCTTCAAAACGTATCCCATATCTGAAAACCTCGAATCCATATCAAATCCCTAGCAATTCACCCAATTCTTCTTCCTTTCAACCCGGAAACCCTAAAAATGAGAGATTATGAAGAAAGAGTAAGAAAAGGGGAAGTTTTAATACCATTTTGAATCAAATCAGAGGAGGGACGGAATCTTGGCATGTGAGATAAGATTCAAAATTAAATTCTATACAAAGAAGCTAAACTTACATGATTTCATCATTCCTCGGACCGCAAAACCCTAAGTCAGCATCTCCATCAATTTCTCCTCTCAAACCCTAACTCTCCCTCTCTCTCTAGGATTTCATTTCTCTAGTTTGCATCATGAGTTATGAGAGCTTCTAGTCTGTTAGGTTGACCATATAGAGCAATTGAGCTACTTCGGTCAATTGCACATTGACCCCTCACTAAACTTTTTCTTATTTCAGTAGATTTTTCTATCATAAAAAGGTTTCTGTGAATTCATGTATTTTACAGATCAAACCTTCAAAAAAAATTATGATAACTTAGTATGCTGTGTATAATTAATTTACAAAGCTTCAATTAAAATTTGAGATTATTCTAGGCTTCCATTAAATAACTAAAAAATGAATAGTGCACTGCTATCCATAATTCTACAGAAATGCAGTTACTATAATTCGTCTACTGATAAGGTCTAAACGCATCCCAAAATTATGAAAATTTTAAATTTTGTTTATTATCATGTTTAAGATCTCCAATTAAAATTTCAGATCATTTGGAGTTACCAATAAATAACTAAAAATAAAACACTACACTATTGAAAAGCACTCTGTCAGCATTTTGGTCGAAGTATAGTTCGACCGAGAACCACATTCAAAGAACACTAAAATATTCTGAAATTTTTCTCCAATATGCATGATTTATTTATCCATATCATATCCAAAATTCAATTAAATACAAAAATTTATAAAATATGGAAAATCATTTACCACGTTGCTATCCTGATCAAATTCCATACTCATGTACCATCAAAACCCTAATTTCATCCAACTAGGGTTTATATTTTGAAACCCTAATTTCTCAAACAATAGAACACTTAATGATCTTATTAGGTTTAAAACATCATAATTGAATTATCATCATTAATTAGATTTAAGCAATGATCAATCCAATTAAGCATATAATCATCCAAGTAAATCCTAGTTTACCAATTAAGCTCAGATTTGGTCATAACAATTCTCTCCCCTTTAAAAAGGTTTCGTCCCCGAAACATAAATACGTAAACAAAGTATATTCAAAGTTTATTTTAAGCTTCTGAAATCTTACATGTCATTGTATTCTTGTATTTCATACTTGGATGCGCTTTTCAACATTAAATCATTTATTCCTTTACTAAATCACAAGATGTTTGAAATAGTTCTCAATGATAACAAACAAATTCTCTATGCCACAGTCAATCATAGGATAGAGAGAGAAATAACCATTTCAATATTTTAATACTCTTGAGGTGTTACCTCAACATCGATAATCTGATCCAACTATCTCAATTCATACTACTAAATATGTACTATTGTTATGTATTACCTCTAAATCACGAAAGAGAGTTCACCATGTTCTTTTGAATTTTACTATTGTGCTACTGAAATAGAAAAATAGTCTTGAGTTAAAAGACTAGATTGAACAACAATTGTACATTACTACTCACGACATCCCCATTGGATCTTGGATGCATAAGGTGAAGCATTACCATCACATTCCATACTATTCTCAAGTATGAATCCACACATAATTCAAGGTGTAACCATCGGGTTATAGCATACTAGGGTTTCAACAACAGTAACAGAGTTCTCCATAATTGTATTAGTCATTCAAGGACTATTCATACCCAATTATCATCACTTAGTTATATTAAAGCTAGGTATAACAAGCTACACCTCATTAGGGTTACATATCAATACAATATGGTTATCATCCATTCTATTCATATGAGTGAATAGGTAAGACTACTTTATTTAGGGTAACCCTCCATTTGTTCCATCATCATTCAACCCATATCACCATACCACAATTGTACAATACTAAGATGGATTACTGGTATGAATAGATTATTCTTCATTCTTTCTATTACTGCAAGAATTTATTTCATATCACACTTCACTCATATTGTATTTCTCCTTTTTTTCAAAACACGCCTCTTATATTTCAAATCTATTTCTTATCCTTTGTTCTAAATGATTTCCATATTGTTTATCTACCTTTCAAATTAGCTAGGATTACTATCAGTGCTAGTTTACTTCTCATAGTGCAACTTTCATGATCTTGTTTTATAGAGATGCTAGTATTCAAGGTCAAATCACTAGTGACAACCCTTGAACTACTACTACTCTAAACATTCTAGAGTTTGGCCTTTATCAGTAGCATGATGTTATTGTGGTGTGACTTTGCTCCCTTAATTTGAAATTCAAACTTTGGATCTCACAATTTTTTACTAAAGTCTTCCTTATCTTATCAATTGAATTTCCTTCATCTTAATTGGCCATTCAAATAGATTACATTCTCAATTTACCCTTCTATGGTTTCATCATCATATTGTGTGTCATTATTACATTCACTAGATGCCTCGACCATGGTGGTTATGCATCAAATATGATTCATTTTCTTATCACTTCATTCCCACATTGCTTTCATTAAGGAAGATATGAAAGAGAAGATGATTTTGAGACTTAGAATTCTTATCTTCAAACATTCATTAATACATTTCTTATATGTAGGTTTAATTAATTATCAACAAGGATACTTGACTAATTAGCACTTTCTTGAATCTCGCAACCTCTTTCTTTTATAATCTATATTTCTCCACCATGTTTCAAACCTTTTCATTATTTTCCATAATCCCCTTACCATATACTGCTATTCCACATATCATCATTAACTTCTAGTTTTCTCTTATGATCATGTTGCTTCTTTTAGGTGTATGATCATATATACCATGTTGCACATATTTCTTTTTATCCTTTTGCTAATGTAAAGTTAAAATTCTAAATCCATAATCTCTCTACTAGTTTCAACTCATGTTCAATACATTACATATCCTTCATTTTAAATCAAACGGCTCATGCATGGGTCAAACTTAGTATCTCTTTTAATCATGTTTTTACCTCTTGAATATAGTCTACCTTTGTATGACTTATTCATTGGTTAAGCTACACCCTTGTTCTTCTTTTAAAAATTAGTTTGTTGTACTATAGAGACTTAGAATCCAAAGGCAGTAAGAATGAATGTATTAAACTTATTAATAAATGTATACATTCCATGCTCTCAATTATATCATAACCCTCATTCCTTAACCAAGCTCATCATTTCCAACATTTATCTTTGTTTTAACTTATTTTCTTATCCTAGTCTTATGATTTACATATTTATCTAATTCTCTTTACTTTAACTCTTCTGAAGACTCTTCACTTATATTTACTTATCGTATACTTAACTCTTTTCTTCTATTTTTCCCTTTGCTTGGGAGTACATAAAATTATTGTACTCAGTTATATAATCCATTCCTCATGATTGATTCTTACTATCTTGGCCGCTTACATACTTTTCTCATATCTTTTCCATATTTCATATTTAGAGTTCATATAATATTAATCATTAAACATAATTTGAACCTTACGTCATGTTCCTTTATTCCCAATTAAGGATTTCTGATATGAGGTCCCAAAGTTGGGTCTCAGATATCAGTTCCAACTGATTCTTAGCTATTCTAATCTTTCCCATATGTTTCAACATCTTAGTGTATGTACATTTTCACTATGATGTGGGTCTAATTTATCCAGTGTCTCCTCTTATCATATTGTTAATAGGAGTCATTAGATCCTAGTAATGCATCCTGCCAGCCAGACTAGGCCGAACCTACAGTCCTGAAGCCAAGAGCTACTTAAGATTAATAAACTCCTATTAATCTCAAACATGTGGAAAGAATATCCACTTAGAAAAGTTTATTAAAAGATCATTTCTAGTCTACTTGATACAAAGAATGTAATCAATGAATTCTACAACTTCATAGTGTAGAACAAATCTTAAAAACCCATATATTTCAAAATATTGAATATCTGAATTCAAACATATAAGAGAATTTCTATTCATCTCCAATAAAACAACAATATGAAATGAAAGTTCTATCTCATTTTATATTTATGCTCTTAATTCATGTTACTTATCTTGTTTCTAACCCTAATATTTCTAGGGTTCCTCTCTAGCCCATCTTTCCATTGTATACCTGTCCAGGGTATACATAAAAGAATAGACAGAGTAGCTTGATATTGGTTGATCCAAGTACTCAGATACCGAGTCAGTATATCCAAATACACAAATCCCCAGAGTTAACATCATAACATCTCCTATATGTCACACTTATGGCTCTAACTTACTAACTTAATGGTCCCTAACAACTCAGCCTAAGCTCTGATACCAAGTTGTTACACCCCAATCTCACAATTACCACTAATCATGAGATTAGGGTATACATTGAGGATTTAATGTAATACAAAGATCACCCTTAACTTTTTATTCTTTTTCAAACTCTTTGTTTTCTCGCATTGAACCACATAAACTAACTTTACAAGAGAATTAAACTTTTATTTCTCTAATGTAATCTCAGCATTAATGATACACATCCATACATTCATTATGTTTCTCACACTTCCATGTACATACGACATGGAAATCATTTGCATAATCTCTTATTAAGGAAACAAACATACAAAACATCATTTGCAATCTCTCACATCTATACAAGGACCTAGAGTGACAGGGACCAACTAAACTTAACTATACTCAGACTTAACCCTTGTGGAATATCTACTCTGATGCAATGACCTTCTTCAAGTCCATGTGATTTTCCTAAAATTTTGAGTAGAGGGGTGAGTCTACTCACTCAGTGAATGAGTACTTCAAAGAAACAGTCTAAAGCACTGATATAATTACATATATACTTTTGAGTAATTGATATCAATTATAAAAGCAAAAAGCTTTAGAGAGTCTAATAATTGACAATCATAAATATGGCAGGATACTCTAAATATCCATATGAGTGAATCAATATATGAAATGATTGATTGATCATAAAGAGAACTAATAATTCAGAAACATACAAAGAATAATTGAATAACTGTACACACTTGTTTGACCTCTCAATCATTTTATTATGCCCTAATCATATGCAGTGTACTCTACATATGAAGACTCTTAGTGCACTACGATCACACTGTATAAGACTTAGCGGGCACACCCGAGAAATGCTAAGTCTGCCTACTCTCCTGGTCTGCAATAGGGAAAATGGCTCTCTAGCCTAAACTAGACTCCTCCTCTAACCTGAGCACACAGGCGGAGAGTCAAGCCACCTTTTGGCTTTTCTGTAATCTAGTGCCACAGAGACTTCTAATTGATGTTGGACACACTTTTCTGTACTCTAGTTCCACTAGGACATCTGGTTGATGTTGGACATTGCAAACTATAATTTAAGGAGACTTCCACTAGGGTTTCATCCCCCGTGCCACCTGATAGCACGTTCCGACCCCCGTATACTAGACACTGCCAGGGTTAGGTTGTTTCACCCCTAAGGCGCAGACCTCGCATAGGGGTTCTACAGTGTTTAGGGCTCCTAAGTATATTATTTTATTATTCCTAGAAAGCTCTTTCTACATTGTACCCTTCTCTTACTTATACTTGTCTCTGGTATTGTTGGCTAAATTGGACATTATTATAATCCCTTTGTTTTTATGATGACAAACATTTCATTCTTGTGGATCTAACATGCTACTTGAGTGTTGCAGGAATTAGGTGGATGACAAACCCTTGGAAGATCTATATGCTCAAAAATGTCTTAATTTCATGATTGTAATCAAATGTAAAAACTTGTACAAGTATATAATATACAAGTACTAAGATATCATGTAAATCAAGTGTTTAGATCTTCCCTAGCCAATCACAACACTTAGATAGGTCATCCCCTACAATAGTGCCACAACTGCACACTGATACACACACTTAGTACATAGTTTAAAACATTGAAACAGAGTCATTCTCGGTCGAAAAACTTCTCGACCGAGACACTCTCGGTCGACAATCTCCTCGACCGAGAATTGACCCAAGTAGCCGTTAGACACAGCAGACAAGGTAGTTGGGAGTTGGAATCGAACGTTATACACACTTTCTCCAGGAAGTCCCTCGGTCGACAAAAACTTCGACCGATTGGGCACTCGATCGACAATCCCTTGACCGAGACTGTCTTTGTCTGCACTTTTTAAGATTAATTAACTAGTCATTGCTAAAGCAATTAGTGGAAAACTAACAGCTGGTTAAGCACTAAGAACCCCCTAGAATGTGTCTAGAACGTCCTTAAGCACTCACAGGCCATTCCTATAAATAGGACATGCCATAGGACATCCAAAACACACTTGTGCAACACTTAAGCATATTACTTGCAATTGGCAATATTTCTTGTGAGCAATTGAGCAACTCCAACTTTTGCTACTCATTTCCATTGCTCCAATTTTCTGTCCTATAGGCTAGCATCTCCTACCCACAGAACCTACACTTCCATATACATTGGTTAGGAGATCAAAACGCTTGATATAGGAAATCAAGCCTTGTGATACAATGGTAATTGTAATTTCCATTTTCCTTCTTGTTCTTTCTTATTTCGTGTACTCTCCTTTCTACTCCTAGGGTTGGAGGCTGCAGATTGGAGAGGGTTTATCTTCTCAGGTGGAGAAGGGTCTTCTCGGTGGAGAAGGAGGACTTTAGACTACTTCAAGAAGGTTGTCTCAATGGGAAGCTACTTCAAGAGGAAGGCTACTTCAAGGGGGAGCTTGAAGTTACTTCAAGGAAGGCTGCTTCGAGGTTGGTGATACTACTTCAAGGTGAAGGTTGTCCAAAGGGTGGTGAAAGTGTTTGTAATTTTATGTAACATCCTTGTGAGGTAATAAAATTTAAATACTTTCAAAATCCCAATTAGAAACAATTGGGTAGTGGACTGACTCCTTTAGTTGTTGCTAAAGGTGGAACCACTCTAAACACCTTGCCTCCTTCTTATTATCTCAATTGTGGTTGCTTGAGTTGAATTATTATTAAAATATTTATAAAACCCTATTCACCCCCCCTTTAGTGGTTTTTCAGTTGGTATCAGAGCAGGCTTCAAGGATCTCTAATCGAGTCTTGAAGAATGGAGGGTGGTGGTGTCTACAACTGCAAGCAAAGGAGAAGCTTGGACCAATCTTCAACAAGTTGTAATTGGTTCTTAGGAACAAGACACACAACACCTAGCTGTCCATGGAGGTTAAAGAAGGAATACGTGCATAAAGAATGCCTTATTGCTACAATAAGTGGAGAAGAAGAAGAGGTAAGCCTTTTTTATTTATCAAAAGAAGATTTAATTGCTAGCCTACAAGAAACACATGATAAGTATATTGAGTGCAAGAAGAAATTAAAGAAATCTAATAAAGAAAATGATGAGTTACATGCTAATCTTCTTTCTCTCACATCTGAAAATGAAGATCTTAAGGAGACATTAAACTTAACTATTAAAGACCATGATATTAAGCTGAAATCAATAGAGGCAAATTGCAATCTTCTCTCTCTAGAAAAGATAAACTTGCAATCCCAAATTAATGATCTTCAAAAACAACCAATCCTATGCAATCGTCTAGATTATGATACTATTGTGAAAGAAAGAGATTCTTTATTATCTAATCTAGATCAAGCAAAGTTAGACATCAAAAAGAGAATGGATGAGATTGCTAAGTTACAACAAGAAGTTAGTAGCTTAAGAAACAATGATGTTCTTGATAAGATCTTAAATGATTCTTATGGTCAAATTGGAAGGAGAGGACTAGGTTACAAGCCAAAAGGAAAATCCTACCAAAAACCTAGTGGGGGAAGGACACAAGTGCCAAAGACTCAATCTATGTATGTACCTAAAGGCAAGTATACATATGTACCCAAGAACAATCTAGATCAAACTCATAAAAAGAGAAATGAGATTGATTCTATATGTTGCCATTATTGTTTGCATCTTCGACATTATTCCTTCTCATGTCCTTACAAGAAAAAGGATGTTGAGTTGGTATGGGTTCCAAAACCCCCAAACTAAATAGATTAAATTAAGTTGAGATATGACCAAAGACTCTAAATTGTATATCTTTATGTCTATCTCAACTTAACATAATGAGATAACAAATTGATTTAAGTAAATTAAAATTCTAACTTGAAAATACACATTTTTATATAAACCTACAGAGACACATCTTTAATAACTTGTTTTAGTTTAGGTTATTAAAACATAGAGATTTTAATATGATTAGTTGAGATTTGACTCAAATGTTACTTTGGTACTTAAATGTTTTATCTCAACTAAACTGATTTTTAAATTGCATAATTAAATCATAAGTGATTTATGTTTTTACTTGGAAATAACTACTGAAAACAATACAGAAACAATCTCGGTCGACAATATCTTCGACCGAGACAATGTCGATCGAGACAATAGTTGACCAACAGGATTTCTGCTGTAAATTTGTATTTCTTTCTGGAGAAACAGTAACATTCTCGGTCGAGAAAGTTATTGATCGAGACAATGTCGGTCGAGAACTTTGTCGACCGAGTGAAACCCAGACAGAACTGTTTAAATAAAAACAAGACACTTGAATTGCAATCAACTTAAGTATGTAATGACCTTTACATATTCTTGTGCCTTAAATATTTGAATGATCCAAATCAAAAGGAAGAATATATGAGCTTTAAAGCTTAATACTCTTCATGATTAAATTGTATCTATCAAATATACAAGAGAAAAAGATTGATTTCACTAAATTTCTACTAAAATGATTAAGCATGTTCATGGATTGTCTTAAATTTAAAAATTCATGAACCATGATGGTTTAATCAAGGAAATTACTATTTTATCATAATCCACATAATTTTTCCTAAGTATTCCTTGGTCTATCTATATGAAAACCATGTATATCGAAATTTGTTTTTAAATAATCATAATCATTGCATTATGGATATGCTTCTATTGTTCTATCATAATCATGGATATGTCTTTACTATTTCACCATGATCATTGCGTCTTCATCTTTTACTTGCTTTGCCTAAAATAATCTTTGATCTATATATACAAACCATGAATGGATATTGCTTTCAAAATGATCATTGTGATTCAGCTCATATTAAGATGAATCTCTATGGCACAAATGCATCTTTGACATACTAGTTAAATGATTATCTTGTGCTAGGCTTATGCAAAATGATATACTTGTTATACATGATTAATACTCTGTAAGCTATGAAAATGCTTAAATTGGAAATCTGTAGAAATTGCCTCTTGGTTGAAATCAAATTTGACCAAGGGGCGTTAAAGTCGAAGTCAAGGTTGACCTAAAATAAGCTTGACAAAATGCTTAATTGGAAATTATTTTGTGCACTCAGCATTAGTATAAACTTGCTCATCATTGGTTGACATATCTTTCCTAATTCTAATGTGTTCTTAAGAGATCTCATATCATTTTCAGAATTAACATTCATCATAAATAAATGAGAAATATATGAATGTCAATAAATTCTATCATTTCTAATGGTTATTTCTAAACATGGAAATTATAATTTGGAAAATTCTCTTAATAATGTGCTCCACACTCTTAAAATATTACAGTCTCTCATTTGCATTCATAACTATTATTAAAAACTAGCTCAAAATTTCATTTACAATGCTCAAATACAGCAATCCTGTCAGTCTACAAAAATCTCGACTGAGACAAACTCGGTCGACGAGTTTGTCGACCGAAGATATCTCGGTTGGTCACCTTTCTCAATCGACACTCGCCAAGAAAATGCCACACTCAAACTCAGGTCGGTCGACAAAATATTTGACCGAGTCTATCTCGGTCGACAAAATTATCGACCAAGACCAACTTGGTGAACCCCCAATTCACTTAAATTAAAAGGCGAATTTTTAATTTAAAAAAAATGTTGCAACAACTATTTTTTGATCGACCGTTGGACAACCGAGTGGAGCGTCTGCAAAATCGACCATTGCAGTCCTCGGTTGATGAATTGTCGACCGAGCAGGGTCCTATTTTGCTATAAATAGAGTCCAAAATGGCCCCATTCCTCACAAACTCACATTCTCACTTCTCTAGCTCTTCTCTAGTGCCTTCTTGTGCGAATTTTTAGCTCTTCTCTACCTCAATCTTGTCTTGCTTCTTCTCCACTTCAAAACATCAAGATGGCTTCCTCATCATCGCATGGAAAGAAGCAGGTTGCAGCTAGGAAGGGAAGGACGGTCTCCCCGGCACTAGCGATCATCAACGACATTCCATTCAATGACGTAGCTGTCGGAGATTGCTACCTCAGGCTATCCTCAAAGACTCCTCTTCCTCGACAGTCGGTGGACGTCATGGACTTCATCAACATTGTTGATCTTGAAGAACTCTTTGAGGTGAAACATCTTTCTGAATTCATAAAACCATCCTTCCGTTCCTACTCCCAAGCCGTCAATGAATTCTATGCCTATCTAGCCACACATCCTGACCGTGATAATTCCTTCTCATCTATGGTTAGTGGGTATGGATTTCACTTTTCCGAAGAGGATGTTCTTACTATGCTCAACATTAATATAGATGAATATAAGGAGTTTATTGATCTCACCACTAGTAATCCTCTCAATAAGCTATCCCAAGATAACACTACTACTAGTTTGAGTGATATCAAGAGAGCCATTTTTCTATCCAATACAACCTGCCATGAAGAAAGGGGCACCTATTATGCCATCAATTAAAAACCCAAAGCTAGGATAGTCAATCTAATTGTTGCCACAAATATCTATCCTAGAGCAAACAAATCTGAAGTACCCACCTTTTGCATGTATCTTATTTATGCCATCCTAAATACTATACCTATCAATTTTATTCGTCTTATTCTTATAGCAATCCACCCTATGCTGATTTTGTTTGCCAAATTACGCAACATTGTCTTAAGAAAAGCATTGAGGACTTAGGCTTCAAATATGATAGGAAACCCCAAAAGATCACTAGCAATACAGTCGAGAAGATGGGGATTTACTTGGGACACAAGAGGGCTAGGAATGAAGGGGAGCCATCCACCCAAGATACACCTCCACCACCTCCTCCTTCCAGCCTACCTTATGATCCTATCACAAATACATTAACATACATTGCCGGTTCTCAATATCATTTAAGTAGGCAATTAGACTACAATCATCATGCCATGTCTTACTTGAATCAAAGGATGTAAGCTATTTCTCCTAATACACCTAACGCATATCCTTATTCACTTAATCCTGGCATGCTCTACCCTTACAACCCATCCTATAACTACACTCAAATCCCATCACCACCATCTCATGACCTCAGCCACACTCAATTTTCCCCAATCCAACTCCAAGACATTGCTGCCCACTTTCGATTCGATCATATTCCCACCTTCTTGGAGGCTTATGCTTTGACCAAGATAGGTGCCTTGGAGTGGCAGACGCTGGTCAAATACTATGGAGTTGAGCCTTTTCTTGGGAAAGACCCAGAAATTGATGTAATTCTTCGGTCTTTTCAGTGAGATCATGAGATTTATGGCTATCTTTGTAATGTTTGTAATTGCTATTTCTTTTTGTTATAAGCTAGTATGTCATATGGGTCATCTTATGAGTTGTATGAGCACTAAGTTATTATGAATAAAAAGTGTTTCCTATGGCTTCAATTGGATATATCCTTGTTATATAAGAATATTAAGGGGGAGCTCACAAAAACCATCTTGACTATAAGGAGGAGCTTACAAAACTTTGTAAAGAAAATTTGAGGCTAGTTATGACCTTAGTATCTTTAAAGTAATTTTGGATCCTACTACATATAATGGAATTCTCTAAACAAATCTGGGCTTAACATCCCGTGTATTTGGTTAGAGATACATTCATGTACTCTAAGCTTAAAGGATTCTCATATCAATTCAAGGCTTAACATCCTTTACAAATGATTGAGAAATAAATTGTGGCTAAATTTGAAAATAAGTGGTTTGCATCCCTTGTTTTTAAAACTGAATATCTTATTAAGGGGGAGCATCTAATTATCAAATTAAGGGGGAGTAATAAAAGTCATACTTAATGATTATCTTGGTTATCTTTTTTGAAATGATAAAGGGGGAGAAATAACATAAAATCAAAAATATAAAATGAGTTTCATAATCATTCAGCCAGCACACACTTGCAAACAAGAGAATTTCTACACAAGGTAAACTTCAGGTATGAAACTCATATGATTTACATTTCCTTATTTTATATCTTGGAAATGTTTGTCATCTTCAAAAAGGGGGAGATTGTTGGCTAAATTGGACATCATTATAATCCCTTTGTTTTTATGATGACAAACATTTCATTCTTGTGGATCTAACATGCTACTTGAGTGTTGCAGGAATTAGGTGGATGACAAACCCTTGGAAGATCTATATGCTCAAAAATGTCTTAATTTCATGATTGTAATCAAATGTAAAAACTTGTACAAGTATATAATGTACAAGTACTTAGATATCATGTAAATCAAGTGTTTAGATCTTCCCTAGCCAATCACAACACTTAGATAGGTCATCCCCTACAATAGTGTCATAATTGCACACTGATACACACACTTAGTACATAGTTTAAAATATTGAAACAGAGTCATTCTCGGTCGACAAACTTCTCGACCGAGACACTCTCAGTCAAAAATCTCCTTGATTGAGAATGGACCCAAGTAGTCGTTAGACACAGTAGACAAGGTAGTTGGGAGTTGGAATTGAATGTTATACACACTTGCTCCAGACAGTCCCTCGGTCGACAAAAACTTCGACCGATTGGGCACTCGGTCGACAATTCCTTGACCGAGATTGTCTCTGTCTGCACTTTTTAAGATTAATTAACTAGTCGTTGCTAAAGCAATTAGTGGACAACTAACGGCTAGTTAAGCACTAAGAACCCCCTAGAATGTGTCTAGAACGTCCTTAAGCACTCATAGACCATTCCTATAAATAGGGCATGCCTTAGGACACCCAAAACACACTTGTGCAACACTTAAGCATATTACTTGCAATTGGCAATATTTCTTGTGAGAAATTGAGCAACTCCAACTTTTGCTACTCATTTCCATTGCTCCAATTTTGTGTCCTATAGACTAGCATCTCCTACCCACAGCACCTACACTTCCATATACATTGGTTAGGAGATCAAAACGCTTGATATAGGAAATCAAGCCTTGTGCTACAATCGTAATTGTATTTTCCATTTTCCTTCTTGTTCTTTCTTATTTCTTGTACTCTCCTTTCTACTCCTAGGGTTGGAGGCTGCGGATTGGAGAGGGTTTATCTTCTCAGGTGGAGAAGGGTCTTCTCGGTGGAGAAGGAGGACTTTGGACTACTTCAAGAAGGTTGTCTCAATGGGAAGCTACTTCAAGGGAGAGCTTGAAGTTACTTCAAGGAAGGCTGCTTCGAGGTTGGTGAGACTACTTCAAGGTGAAGGTTGTCCAAAGGGTGGTGAAAGTGTTTGTAATTCTATGTAACATCCTTGCGAGGTAATAAAATTTAAATACTTTCAAAATCCCAATTGGAAACAATTGGGTAGTGGACTGCCTCCTTTAGTTGTTGCTAAAGGTGGAACCACTCCAAACACCTTGCCTCCTTCTTATTATCTCGATTGTGGTTGCTTGAGTTGAATTATTGTTAAAATATTTATAAAACCCTATTCACCCCCCCTCTAGTGGTTTTTCAGGTATCTCTATGGTGTCACATCTACTTATTTGAAGTTATAATACAACATGTATATCAGTCTAAACTTGGAAGAGCAATATATTCAAAACACTGTAATATTCTAAGTAATCAACATACTATACATGCAGGCAGACTAAAATTCTTAAATAAATAGATTTCATGTCCACTTGGCACATACACACTAGAATCATGCATATCAACCCAAATCTTGAGTTGTGCATTTCATAACTCAATTAAGAGTAAATTACTTATCATGACAAGAATTATTAATAATAACTAAGAACATTGATGTCACAATACTTGATTCATTGAACACCATACCCTTAGGGTTTCATTTAATCACCACAAATGCTACAAAAAAAGGTGTAATATATCTATCGCGTACTTTTCAAATCTTTAAAACACATGATACATGTGATCTCAATCCCTTATCACATTACTGGGAATTCCTATCCCTTCACATCATTATCATGATTACTAGATATGGGTATTCAAACCCTTAGATCATCACATAGCCTTGTTACCTCTGTAACAGGTAACCATTACCTCTAGGTACTTAGACCAAGGTATTCATTTCACTAGTTGTACAAGTATTCTCATGGCTCACAAGGCCATCACACATCTTGTCACCTCTTACTAGGCAACAACTTATTCAAATAGCTCCCATAAAGATTTCATGCGACATAAGCATTCATTGAATAAAGACTACTATCAACAAATCATATAAAATCAATATATGTATGAAACCTCAGAACTGAGTTGAATTTGGGTTTCCATGCCATTCACTAGGATATCATGCATCAATAATAACATTGAATAAATAAAGTCTATCATGTCAATAAAATCCCTTCAAATGGATTTTACGATATCTATTCACAAATATCCAACTTTCCTCACATCTAGGGTTTCACCCTCTTTATTGAGATATCAAACAAACACTATTCACTTTGAACGAAATCCAAGATGGTATCTAACATATATGTACTATGAATTTAGATAAATAATCATTTAAAATCAAGGGGATCTAGATAAGCAACTTTCTCTATTTACTTATACAGCAAATTTCAGTCATAGACAAATTCCCTATATTTTAGTTTACTCTTATAACCTCTGTGAATACTTAGGGAATTCTCATTAGGATGTATTGTATAAATTTCTAATATGATTTTATTATTTGAACTTCATCCAAATAGAGTAAAAATCCATTTCATATCATTTTGCAACAACTTAGAACAAATAGACAATTCAGGGTTTGTAGTCGCATACTAGCAATTAAAGATTATAGATGAATTAACCAATTTTTATGCAACATACTGTTTAAAGGAAGTTCCCACTCACCCTAAGGTGTGAAACCACCTTACAAACATATCCCATATCTGAAAATCTCAAATCCATATCAAACCCCTAGCAATTCACCCAATTCTTCTTCCTTTCAACTCGGAAACCCTAAAAATGAGATATTATGAAGAAAGAGTGAGAAAAGGGGAAGTTTTGATACCATTTTGGATAAAATCAAAGGAGGGACGGAATATTGACATGTGAGAGAAGATTCACCATTAAAGTCTATGCAAAGAAGCTAAACTTATATGATTTCATCATTCCTTAGACTGCAAAACCCTAGGTCAGTATCTCCATCTATTTCTCCTCTCAAACCCTAACTCTCCCTCTCTCTCTAGGATTTCATTTCTCTAGTTTGAATCATGAATTATGAGATCTTCTAGTGTGTTAGGTTGACCATATAGAGCAATTGAGCTTCTTGGATCAATTGCACATTGACCCCTCACTAAACGTTTTCTTATTTCAGCAGATTTTTCTGTCATAAAAAGGTTTCTGTGAATTCATGCATTTCAAAGATCAAACCTTCTCCAAAAATTATTATAATTTATCATGTTGTGTATAATTGAGTTACAAAGCTTTAGTTAAAATTTGATATCATTCCACTTTCATTAAATAAATAAAATTCGAATAGTGCACTGCTATCCAGAATTTTGTAGATATGTCGGTTACTATAATTCGTCTATTGATAAGGTCTAAATGCATCCAAAAATTATGCAAAATATTATATATTGTTTATTATTGTGTTTGCGATCTCCGTTTAAAATTTCATATATTTGGAGTTACCAATAAATAATTAAAAATAAAACACTACACTACTGTAAAGCACTCTGTCAGCATTTTGGTCGAAGTATAGTTTGACTGAGAACCACATTCAAAGAACACTCAAATATTTTGAAATTTTTATCCAATATGAATGATTGAGTTATCCATATCATATCCAAAATTATATTAAATAAAAAATTTGTAGAAAATATGAAAAATCATTTACCACACTGTTATCCTGATCAAATTCCATACTCATGTACCATCAAAACCCTAATTTCAGTCAACTAGGGTTTATATTTTTCAAACCCTAATTTCTCAAACAATAGAACAATTAACATTCTTATTAGGTTTAAAACATCATAATTGAATTATCATCATTAATTACATTTAAGCAATGATCAATCCAATTAACCATATAATCATCCAGGTAAACCCTTGTTTACCAATTAAGCTCAGATGTGGTCATAACAAACCAAGTCACTTTGTCCTGCTATTTTTGTTGTTGTAGTAGAACCTACTAATTATATAAAAATTGTGATCATTTTTGCATGATCTGTTATACATTCATGGTTCAATATAATCTAAGAACAAAGAAAGATCATTTTTATTAAAGTCTCATCTTTGTTTAATGGGCATGATCATATGAAACATGTCTTATAAACTATTTGTCTTGAGATAATTGTTGTATAGAATTTATGGATCATATATGAGGCTTAATATATAGAACAATATTCATGATCTCACTGTCTATATACATGTTATAAATTTTATCAATTACGACTATGTTACTTTGTTCTAAATCATGATCTATGGTGGACAAAAATACTAATTGTGTTAATCTCCTTCAAAGTTACAAACTACCCTCTATATACCGAATGTCTTATCCTAATCATAATGAACCTAGGATGAAAACTATCATACATAGGTTTAGTGCCTATCTAAGAAGGGGAAGATAAATATCATATTAAAGGTGAGGTTCTCTTGAACTATGTTGCTCTGTTATGAGAAAATGTGGAATAACAAACTAGATGAAAACTAAACAAATATGGATTGTGCCTATATTGCATGATTATATGAATAATTATGACCACACTGTATACTACTTTTAGGACCTTGTCTTAGGGTCAACTGTTGACGTCCATCCCATGATACCAATATGCCAAATTGTGGTAACTATGCCCGATCTTCGGTAATGAAATTTAGGATCTTTGCCTGCTTAGGGTTGACTGAAATATCTAGGTGACAGAAAAATCTATAGATTCATTGATTGACTGCACCCTTGTGCTGACTACACCCTCATGGTGTCACTGATTGCACCCTTGCGGTGACTGCACCCTCATGGTGTGCCTGACTACTGACTGCACCCTTGCGGTGACTGCACCCTCGTGATGTGTCTGATTGATTGCATCCTCATGGTGTGACTATTTACTTACTATACCCTCGTGGTATGGCTACAACCTTTGGTTACTTTGTCGTCCAAGATTCACTGAATGCATCTTGATGCATATTTTGCTCCTTGACTGTTAAAATTATTGAAATTGGTTATCATGATGATGATGTTAGCTATCGGTTATCCAACACGAATTTACTAGTTAGACTTTCTTTTAATATATCTTACACATTTGGGGTTGCATATGTGACTGGGAACTTTTCCCCTGCATCTGGATCCTGCAGGCACCTAGTTGATATTGGTTGATGGCCGTCGTGATAATCCTTCTGGCACAGATTATGAACACTTGAAACTGGCTCATGGGTTTTATTTTGATACGAGATTTTGTTCTATCTTTTAGATTTAGAATATATGTCCTTTTATTTCAGTTAAAAGACCCATGCATGGTCTATGTTTTTAATTCTTATTTAACCTTGTTAATTTTGGTAAATTTTACTTACCAATAAAGATATTCTCTTTATGACTGATTCTCGTACAGAGGGAGTGTTTTTGCCCTGATTGGACTGATTTTCTTATGCTTTCGCATGTGTTTTTCAATTGTATTTTTAGGGTGTTACATTTTATGGTATTAGAGCCAAGGTTTCCAGTGTGCAAACAAGAGCCGAAGGAAAAACCATCACTCTGTCAACTAATAGTATTAATACTTAGTTTCATTAGTAAATCTTCTTTACGTATATGAACAAATGCCTCCTCGTCGTCAACCAGTGCCTGAAGACCCTGTGGCCCCAGCTCTCACTCAAGCCCTTGCTTTGGAGAAATTCATGAAGCTAGATCTGCCAAAATTTGAGGGTGACTCTGACCCAGACAAGACTGAGGCATGGCTTGGTAAGATAGAGAAGTCCTTTAGAGCTCTGTCTTGTCCTGAATAATTTAATGTGGATCTTGGTACCTTCCTTCTAGATGCAGAGAATTGGTGGTCCCGCACTAGTGACATTAATTTTCTAGTCGTCGAAGTCACGTGAGAGAAGTTCGTTTCTGAATTTGAGGGGAAGTGTCTTCCTTACCACCTAAAGGACAAGAAGAAGAAGGAGTTTGTGAACCTAGTGCAAAAAGATGGGCAGTCAGTGGAGGATTATTTTCATTCCTTCCATAAGTTGGAGCGATATCATCCAAACTTATGTGAATCTGAGAGGGAATGGGCAAACAAGTTTGTTAATGGCTTAACACCAAAGCTTAGGATATAGGTTCGTTCGAGCATATGTGACACTTTCTCTTCTACTATTGAGATGGCTTTTTCTATGGAGGAGGACAACAAGGAGATTCAAGGCAGTGAAAGAAAATATAATGACAGACATTCTGGATACAAGAGAGACAACTCTGGGGACAACAAGGGCAATTCTTGCGGGACATCTAAGAAGAAGTTTAAGAATGAAGATAAAAAAGTTGATGGGAAAAATATGTTATATGAACACTGTCAAAGACATCACCCAGGGAAAGAATGCTATTTCAAGATGGGTACTTGTCTAAGATGCGGCAAGAAGGTCACTTCATTTTGGATTGTCCTGAGAAGAAGGATGTCGTGGGGTCAACTGACAAGAAAGTGGAGGCTCGAGTCTACTCTCTCAACAAATGAGATTTAGATGCTTCTAACAAGGTGGTGTGAGGTATGCTTGATGTTGCTAATCATTCTGCTTCAATTCTATTTGATATTGGATCTATTCTATCTTTTATCTCTAAAAGTTATGCTACCAAGATAAATCTAAAGACAAAACCTCTAGCTTATAATCTAGTGATATCTACACCTTTTGATTCCCACAACAACTATAGTAGATATGTGTCTAATGTGCCTATGACAGTGGAGAATGAGAGTTTCAGGGTTGATCTTATAGTTCTTGACATGACTGACTTTGACTTAATCCTGGGAATGGATTGGTTAGATCAGAATGATGTGAATGTTCTCTGTAAAGAGAAGAAGGTTCTTATAGGGCCTATTTCAAAGCCTGGAATAATCATTAGGTGTGTGAGACATAGATATGATCGACAAGTGATTTTAGCTTTAAAGGCTTACAAAATGTTGTTGAATGGTTGTAAGGCTTTTCTGGCTAGTGTAGTGAAGACTGACTCTCCTATTGCTAAGCTTGAGGAGTTAGAGATAGTGAAGGATTTTTTTTATGTTTTTCTTGAAGATCTCTCTGGGTTGCCCCCACATCGAGAGGTTGATTTCTCTATTGATATCTTGTTGGGGACCGCGCCTATATCCAAACCACCTTTCTGGATTGCCCCTGCTGAATTGCTAGAGTTGAAGCAGCAATTGCAAGAACTTCTGGATAAGGGTTTTATCTGACCCAATTTGTCCCCTTGGGGAGCTCCATTACTCTTTGTGAAGAAGAAGGACGGATCATTATGACTCGGTGTTGATTATAGGTTATTGAATCAGGTCACTATGAAAAACAAACATCCTCTTCCTCGTATTGATGATTCATTTGACCAATTACAATCTGCTTCTATTTTCTCAAAGATTGACTTGAGGTTAGGATATCATCAACTCGGGATCTCTTTACAAGACATTCCTAAGACTGCTTTCTGAATAAGATATGGGAACTATGAATTTTGTGTTATGCCTTTTGGGTTAACCAATGCCCCTATTGCATTTATGGAATTGATGAATCAAGTGTTTTAACCTCATCTTGATCCGTTTGTGATTGTCTTTGTAGATGACATTCTAGTTTTCTCTTCGAACAAAGAGAAACACAAAGAACACTTAAGGACGGTGCTTCAAATTCTGAGAGACAACAAGCTTTGTGTAAAATTCTCTAAATGCAATTTTTGGTTGGACAAAGTTATGTTCTTAGGACATGTTATTTCTAAAGAGGGTATATATGTTGATCCTGCCAAGGTTGAATCTGTGATGGACTTGGACAGGCCCAAGATAGTGACAGAGATCAAGAGTTTTATGGGAATGGCTAGTTACTATAGGAGGTTTATTGAGAACTTCTCCAGTATATCCCTTCCACTAACAAATCTAACAAAGAAGGGTGTTAAATTCCTATAGACACAAAATTGTGAAGATAATTTTTTGAAATTAAAGAAGAGACTAACTATGGATCCAGTGCTTACTATTCCTAGTGGTAGTGGTGGTTTTGAAATCTATATTGATGCCTTTGGTACTGGTTTGGGTTGTGTTTTGATGCAGCATGGCAAGGTGGTAGCTTATGCCTCTTGATAGCTGAAAAATTATGAGAGGAATTACCCCACACATGACTTAGAGTTGGCTGATGTGGTACATGCTCTTAAGTATATGGAGTCATTATCTTTATGGGGAGCAATTTCAATTATTTTTTATCACTGGTTGGCCTAAATTTTGTGTCCCGAAGGGAGGCAGACTCAGAAGGAATCAAACTTTAGATTTATAACCTAAAACCTTTAGGGACCCCCGTAACTTTATTACGGGTTCGAAGCAGATATATGGGGTCAAACACAGTGACATGGGGACGCTTAGGATACTTAAGATCTTGATCTTGAGTCAGATAAGCCAATCTGATGGTCGATAAAAGTAAGGAGCTAGAACAAGTCTAGCAGGTTGTCACAAAATAAAATAAAACAAAACAAAGAAAAGAAAACAAACAAAGTTTGTAGGATTCTACTAATTACAGAGAAGGAGTTCCTGGCTATGTAACCACAGGTTCGGTTGTCTATGAACCCATTCTTGGGCATAGACAACCCTCGAACACCTCAGCAAGCAACCTACATTCAAATCATAATATGTACTATGGTATATGTTCCTTGGGGTCATGCCACTCGCTCTCGTGAAGCGTGACAAAAATCCATCAATGTCATGAACCCTCTCTCGAGGATGACAAATCAGCCCCATAGAATATTCTAGATGTCCTTTCAGGTCTAGAATATTCTAAGGTGCTAGGAACAGACGTGATCTGGGTAGAACTAAGTAGTGGGCCATATCGCGTCGGGCTGGTCTCGGGCGTGCCCAAGGTCTACCATTCTGTACGGATCACCTTGAACCATCCTCCTTTCATATTCTGATCCAAATAATCCTCTCTGATATGTTTCTACAACGAATCTCTTGATAAATGCAGAAATAGAGTCCCAAGCAAGAAAGAGATCAACCAAACTAGCAATCATAACCAGAAAGAGAAGATAGAACTGAAAATATACTAGATCCAAAATAAATTACTTGCTAATGGTAAAAGTACATAAACATGCCAAAAAGGGGCTACATAGCCAAGAAGGAGCTTAACTAGCCGTGGACAAGCATAGTTGGCACTGAATAAGGATGAAAGAATACTGTTTGTATAGAAACTCAGGAGAACAGTAGAAGAAAGGAAAAGAAGAAGAGACTTAGCCTGTAGAGGAGAAGTGGCTCTCGTTCCTTAGCCTCTGTATAGGCTGGATCTCATCTTTAGGTCATCCTCCTTGATCTTCTAGACTCCTCAGCCTCCTTTCTCCTCGATTCCACCCCAAACAACAATTCGGTGGATGTGTGGAGGTGGAAGATGGCTGGAAATGGTGGGAAATGGGTGAATGGGGATGGAAGTGATGATGGATGGAAGCTAACTGAAGAGACGGGCGTAGGACAAGTTTGCCGGCATTTCCACGTCCTTCGAACTCTCCTATGGGGCTTTGGGAACCAAGAGGGGTTGGAACCACAAGGTGGCAACTCCCCAGATCGGAACCCCTCTCCAAGTCACGGGGGTATGTATTTATAGGTGCAGATCACCGACTTAGTATTGCGGTAAAGGTGTGCACCGACATAACATTGCGGTTGTGGTTGCGGTCGAGGTCACGGTCGAGGTCACTGTCGCGGTCGAGGTCATGGTCGAGGTTACAGTCCCAGTCTGTCTTCTAGCATTACGGTCGCGGTCTGTCTTCCAGTCATCGTGATCATGGTCTTGGAAGACATATTGCGGGTTGCAGTATCATGGACTAAACTCACCCCCATGGGGGGGGTTCTTACTGGTTGTCGATGGGCCCGCGTTGATGAGCTTTTAGATTGGCGAGGATACATCCTAATAAAAGATTGGCCATTAAAAATAGGGTCCAAGATATCAAAAGTTTCTTGGGCCTGCTAGTTGGTTAGCGGGACCACCATCTCCTAAGTTGGTGCACATAGTACGATGCTTAGTCCACAGAGATCATGACGGATGGAAGTCTAGCTACTGCAAAAATCGTGTGTTGGGGAGAAATCTTAGAGAATAGATATCTTTTTAGGTTTGGTGCCTGCAAGTCCCAAAATTGACTAGTTTGAGCAACTTTATCTATGAAAAGATATAAATTACTAAAAGATAAGAAACATGGGATATTTTGGGCATATTAAGGCTATAGTGACACAAAACCATAGATAATTGCTTAGCATAAATACGTAAATTTGGATGTTATCAACCACCCCAAGCTTAAACATTTTGCTTGTCCTCAAGCAAGAATGTGCTCAAAGAACAAAAAGATAACATCTAAATTAAACTTGGTGATGAATGCTAAGGTTAAGAAAAATAGTTTAAAACATCAATTCTCCTGATCCATGTCGTTTCAGAACAAACCCCCACCAATCGAGCACAATCCTGCCAAAGTAAGATCAAAGGGTTACCAGGCAAGATTAAGTGAATTCACCACAACCTGTTGATACTCATGAGGGTTTGAATCATAATTATTAAACATAAAAGAATTGTCACATAGGTGATCACGAGAGTGATGTGCAATGATCCATCATCATGTATCCATGTAAACCAATCAGGGACAACGTACCTCTCATTTATTTAGGTCCTAAGAAGCAAAGTAAAAAAAGATTCTAATGACTTCTAAGGATCTCGGTCTGCGTCAGGCTGGTCCATGTAAAGAGCAACAGTCCCTGTAATCTGAGCTAGTTGGCCCAGAGCAGTGAGACGAACTCCTTGTACTGTGCTCAAACCAACCCTGCTACTGAGCTGATCTCATAGGTCTCCTAGGGGTTCCTAGTGACTCTCTAATGAGCTTTTGGAGTGAGACTACTAGGGACGACATACCCACGTTCATGAGAACAGTCATACACTGACTGGGCACCATCCTCAACTCTCCTGAAAGAGAAAAACAAGCACTCATTTATTCACACTTAGGCTTTTATTCACTGGATTCTAATTTATAGGCTTGGGTGAGAACTCTTTTGATGTTTTTGGGATTTTGTGGGCAGTCAATCCTCTTTTGCAAATTTTTAACTTTTCATCTTTTTGACTCAATCTAAGGTGATAGGGAATGCATTCCATCAAGGAAAACACTTCAATTTGATTATAGCTCAAAACTCATCATGATCCATTTCATACATGTGTGAAAAGTAGCAATTATGATTCAAATGTCCTTAGAATAGAGGCAAGCTTGTGAAACCGCATCTAGAAGTCTTTGATCATGCTTTAGCTCTTTCCAACGGTCATATACCTTGGATTTTTCATTCAAAACATAGATCAAGGGAATAAATCTTTAAGCTATGGAAAAGGCACATAACCAAACTTAAGGAAAGAGTCAATGAGCAAGTAAAGCAAAAGATCAAGCAATTTAAGATGAAAATTGTGCATTTAGGCATAATGTTAAGCATTCATCTATTAGATTCGCACTACATAGCCATAATTCCAAATCTAAAAATTATGAAATAAAGTCTTACAAAGCTAAAATTTTAAAAGTTTATGCTAAATGCAAGGGACATAGAAAATAATTCATGCATGCTATGAAAGAAATAAAAGGGAAAGGCAGAAGATAGAGGGTGGCACACCCTGACCACCACCCCAAGCTTAAAAAAATTTCTTGTCCTCGAGCAAATCTCAAGCTCTAGATGGTGTGGAAAGTAGCTTCTACTAGTAATCAATGTTTATAAACTAGTCTAGATCGTCTATGACGCTTGATGTGTTCACATAGTCCTAGTTTATTCCTTGGTGAAAATGAAATGACTGCCCGAAATACTGGGTCGACTGGTAGAAAGACCGGAGAGGTTGCTAAAATGGCTGCTGAAAATTTAGTTGAGGTGGTGGAGGGAAGGCTATATCGAACCTCTGTCTAAGGTACTGCACATCCTACTCCAATGTATTAAACCATCTGCCTGAGTCATCCCTGAATACAGTCATGAACTCATAAAGATTCCTCAAATTGAGGTATGGGGCATATTTCTCTTACTGAGGAGCTTGCAGGTAATCTACAACAGACATCTCTGTGTAGGGTCCTCCCTGGTACGGTATGTCATGGAAGGTTGCCCTTGTCTGCTGTCCACCCTCATGAGCCTTTGGCACTGGTGGTGCTGAAGTAGAAGCTCCTATAGCTCTGCCCGTATGATGAACATTACCCTGGGTGTCCATTAGATAGACGTCCATGAATGTTGTTCAACATGCAAACTCTGGATTTGCTGACAGTAGTATTATTTACTTGTAGTAGCTGAAGATACAAAGATATCATGTGTTGCACTGTTTGACCACTCCTGGGTGGATCAAGTGATCCAAGTCCAACTTGGACCACTCGGGTTTTTCTTGCATAAGTGCCAATTGTCCATATCCAATTCCAAGATGGAGTGCCATAAACATGATAATTCCCGCCATCAGCATGAATTGGACTTGCTTCTTGAAAGAGTTGTGAAAGTGGCAGATAATTAAATTCCCCACATTCACTTTCCTTCCTATTGTTACACACCACAAGATGTAGAGGTATGCTACACTAAGTGCCCCTTGACTGTCTTGTTTTTCCAAGACACAGTTTGTAATCACCCAATGCAGATAACGAAGTGCCGAGTTGTGGATGTGCGAAGCTTTGGCACCTCTAGCAACATATTTATCTTCCCTTGTAAGCATTTTCCATGCTTGAGCAGCATTAAAGTTGTGGTCCCATGTCTCCAGTCGGTCCCTTGACATCTCAGTATAGTCCTCAGCAGAGCGTGATAACCATTTATTGAGGTGATCAACAATTACTTCACGGGACTGGTTCAAGAGGCAAATATGCATGACAGTGTGTTGGTGGTCCTTTGGTGTCTCTAGCGTAGCATAAAACTCACAGGTGAGTCTATGATAAGCATTTCACTACGCATACGCGAGGATGTCTAGGCCAATAGATGCAAGATATATGTCGACATATTCTTGTATCCCGAGCCTAATGAGTGTTCCAAGATTGATATATCTCGGGCCCACTAGTCTACGCTTGTCTTTAATCTAAGTATCAAAATTTTTCTTTTGCTTCATACTTCTGAATAGGGGAGAAGGGAGTGAGCTTTGGTTGACTCCCTCAGGAGTGAGGTGGTGTTTTCTCCTCTGAATTGAATCACGCGATGAATTTGACCGTTGTACAGACATTAACCGATCTGCTGACTGTCGACGCTGGTCTCCTATGGATGAAGCTCTATGCGACACTGACGGGCTCTCCTGGTGCCCCGTCAAAGTATGGAGCTCAGCATCGTGGCGTGCCCTCGAACTTCTCTCACTGAAGGCTTCCTGCAATGACTCACCACTATAGGTATCCATAGGAGTGTCGGACATGTGGCGATAGTATGAATCGGTCTCCTATGACCTGAACACTTCAGTAGAAAGCATAGCCTCATCTTCATATACTGGGTTTGTGGTTCACGTGGCACGGTGTGGATATCGGCTCCCATACTCTGATAGTGATGAGGAGCTTCCTACCCCCTTCTTTCGCGTCATAGTCTTCTTGATCTTCTTAAAGCTATTCTTCATTGCATCAATAGTGTTGATTTTCTAGTGCTGATCTGGTTGGCTCGACCATGGTGAGGGTTTGGTGTTGCCACTCCAAGACACTTCAACCTCGACCGCGGTGTTGACCGCGACTGCTAAGGTGGCTTTGACATCACGACCGAGGTAACCGAGGTGACCACGACCGCGGCTTGTAACCTGACCGCAACCGCAATCACCACATTGGCCTTGATCACCAATTCACCCGTGATAGAGGCAACCACGATCGAGGTGACTGCAATATGTATCTTGACTGCGACCAAGATCACAGGATCTGGTGCAGCCTAAAGCAGATAGTTGGCAGAGTTGGAGTTTTGACTTGTGTTTGTAGGTAGTGGGGAAAACTCGGGGGTCTAGCGAGGAGAGGATGCTCAGACTAGGGGTATTTATAGGCCAGACGCATAGCTCCGCTTTGAGCCCGATCGTTCCAGGCCGCGTGCTGGGCGGTGAAAAAACTAGAAAAGGTGTTGGAAACCCAGTAAAAAAGGCAAAATATTCGATCAAAAGTAGGACAGTCAGTCAAAAAGGCAGAGACAAACTGAATGGCTAGTCAGTCAGGCCATAAAAGCATATATGTATCATGGATACAGTGGTCGCAGTCGTGGTCCAGGCACATGCTTGCCCACGGTCGCGGTCCTTGCCTTTGGACTGCAGTTGCAGTCTAGCTGTTAGACCACGATTGCATTATTAGGATTCTCAAATGAGATGAAATGATAGTATCAGAATCAAACACCACGGGAGAGCAACAAGATATATTAATTACCTTTTTACAAATGATAGACCAAAGGCAGCTGTCAGGGTGAAAAGAAGGCAAAAGCAGGACAAGAAGAGTAAAAGAAACCTAGATGATGTAAAGGGAACTAAATTTTAGCAGTTAGAGGAAAGATAAATCTTAAATCGACTTTATTACATAAAATTTTAAAACTTAAAATTAAAGAGAAAAAGTGTAGGTAGTAGGGGGTGGCTGCCCTACAACTCCTACACTTGGATCCCAAATTCATAGTTTTGGGGTCCAAGTTACCTTTGTATAGCTTCTCGTGCTCACCGTGTAGTGGCAGAATATGCGGAGAGGTGGCCCCTTCCGAGTCTAGAAAAGAGGAATAAAATCTTTTGACTCAGTGAAGTCGTCTCTGTGTTGGTATTTACTTGGATTTCACTAAAATGAATTCTTTGGTAGAACATCCTCAAGGTACCTATTGATGCATACATCTGAATAGGAAGGCCCTAGGATGTTGACATAGGATGAGATGGAGGGGAGAGGCTAAAAGTTTTCTAGAGGACCCCTTACTTCTCTCTCCACCTATGAAGTTGAGGTTGGATGCTCAGATAATTCTTCATGTACAGTCTGAGTCATCCAATCATTTTCTGAGCAAGAAGTATCCCCGAGTGAATTTAATTGTGGTTCTACTATCCCAAGTTTGTCACACTCCATGGTGTCTGGGGTATCTTCAAACTCAGCAGCCATGTTATAGTGAATTGTCCATCCTACTCCCTTGATGTCGACTCTTCCTTGAGAAGGGATTGTGGACAATGTTGGCTAATGCTAGTCCATCTCATCGTCATCAGTATACTCGCTCCACTGAGATGAATAGTCATCATCACTTTCATGGAACAAATTGTTCCAAACCATGAATGGGTGTCTGCTCAAAGCAAAGTGACAAGTCTCAATATGAGATGTATCACTCTGGTCTAGATCAATGCCTGATTCAGGTTCTTCAAATTGACCTCCATGTTGTTGAAAAACCACTAGCGGGGTGAATAGGGTTTTATAAATATTTTAATAATAATTCAACTCAAGCAACCACAATTGAGATAAGAAGAAAGGGGCAAGGTGTTTAGAGTGGTTCCACCCTTAGCAAAAACTAAGGGAGTCAGTCCACTACCCAATTGTTTCCAATTGGGATTTGAAAGTATTTGAATTTTATTACCTTTTTAGGATGTTACACAAAATTACAAATACCTTCCTCACCCTTTGGACAACCTTCACCCCAAAGTCATCTCACCAACTATGAAATAGCCTTCACTTGAAGTAACTTCAAGCTCCCCCTTGAGGTAGCCTTCCTCCTTGAAGTAGCTTCCCGTTGAGACCTTCTAGAAGTAGTCCAAAGTACTCCTTCTCCACTGAGAAGATCCTTTTCCACCTGAGAAGATAGCACCCTCTCCAATCTGCAACCTCCAACCCTAGGAGTAGCAAGGAGAGTACAAGCAATAAGAAGGAACAAAAAGGGAAAATGGAAATTTCAATTACCGCTTAAGCACAAGGCTTGAATCCTAAATCAAGCATTTTGATCTCCTAACCAATGTGTATGGAAGTGGAAGTGCAGTGGGTAGGAGATTCTAGCCTATAAGACATGAATTTATAGCAATGGAAAGGATTAGCAAATGCTAGAGTTGCCCAATTGCTCACAAGAATAGATTGCCGATTGCAAGCATGTATGCTCAAGTGTTTCACAAGTGTGTTTAGGTGTCCTAAGGCATGTCCTATTTATAGGAATGGCCTATGAGTGCTTAAGGACATTCTAGACACTTTCTAAGGGGGTCTAAGTGCTTAACTAGCCGTTAGGTGTCCACTAATTGCTTTAGTAACGGCTAGTTTATTAATTCTGAAAAGTGCAGACTGAGATAATCTCGGTCGAGAAGTTTGTCGACCGAGAGTTCGTCGGTCGAAGTTTTTGTCGACCGAGGGATGGTCTAGAGCAAGTGTATATAACGTTCGATTCCAACTAGCAACTACCTCGTCTACTGTGTCTAACGGCTATAGAACCTATTAGAAGAAATAACCCGGGAGACTCTCGGTTAAGACTCGGTCGACAAAGAGTTCGACCAAGAGTGTCTCAATTTTAGTGGTTCTAGATGAATACTAAGTGTGTGTATGAGTGTGCAGTTGTGACACTATTATAGGGGATGACCTATCTAAGTGTTGTGAATGGCTAGGGAAGATCTAAACGCTTGATTTACATGATATCTAAGTACTTGTACATTATATACTTGTACAAATTTTTACATTTGATTACAATCATGAAAATAACACATTGTGAGCATTTAGATCTTCCAAAGTTGTGTCATCCACCTAGTTCCTGCAACACTCAAATAACATGTTAGATCCACAAGAATGAAATATTTGTTATTTACAAAACAAAGGGATTTTGATGATGTCCATTTAGCCAATAATCTCCCCCCTTTTGAAGATGACAAAAATTTCTAAATATAAATCAAATAATGAGTTGAGTTTCATATCTGAGATTTACCTTGTGTATTCCTTCTCTTGTTTATTGAATGTGTGCTTATTATTCCCAAAGAAGTGTGGAACATAAAGTCCAATTCTTAGGGAATATAGAAACTTTTAATGTAAAGCCAAGAGATTATGAAACTCATTGATTGAGTATTTAAGATTTATATTATTTCTCCCCCTTTGTCATTTCAAAAAGAAAGCTGTTAAAATCATGTGTTAAAACTCCCCCTTAATTTGTTCTCCCCTTTCAAAAAGATAACCATCAAATCATTTGAAAGGATGTCCATTTGAATCTAAAATGTAAGAATCAGAAAAACCAACTGATTTAAGAAGCACAAATGTCAAAGAAAACACCTTCTAAGGGAGTAATGAGTAGTTGCTTCCTTATTTTATTGAATTGATCTAATGGAAACGACAAGATGTGCTTACTGCTTCAGCCCAAAACATTTTAGATGTATTATGTTCAAGCATCATAGTCCTAGCCATTTCTTGTAAGGACATATTCTTTCTTTCAACTATACCATTCTGTTGTGGAGTACGTGGAGCTGAAAAATTGTGAGTGTAACCTTGAGATGTGCAAAATTCTTCAAATATATGATTCTCAAATTCTCCACCATGATCACTTCTAATTTTGCATACTTTATTTTGTAATTGATTTTCAATCTTTGAGAAAAATTGTATAAATACTTGAATGGTATCATCTTTATTTGCAAGAAAATGAACCCATGTATATCTACTATAGTCATCAACAATAACAAAGTAGTGTCTTTTTCCACCAATACATTGTGTCCTCATAGGTCCAAATAGATCCATATGAATAAGTTCTAGTGATCTACTGGTGCTAAGCATATTTTTGGGTTTAAAAGAAGTTTTACTTTGTTTACCCAAAGTACATGGTTCACAATTTTCAGATTGATCAAAAGATAGCTTAGGCAAACCACGAACAAGATCATATTTAACTAGCTTTTTGATAACATGTGAACTAGCATGATCTAATTTTCTATGCCATAATTGGAGAGAATTATCTTTTACAAGTAAACATTTTCCAACTACAGATTGCATAGAGTTAGGTCTGAGAATATATAGATTTCCAATTTGTTTACCTTCATACACAACATTTGTAGTGTTCTCTATTAGTAACTTGTAGAAACTTTTATTGAATAAAACATCATATCCTGTATCACATAGTTGACTAACACTAATTAAGTTGTGATGCAGACCATCAATAAGTAAAACATTTTTTATATCAAGGTTTGTACCAATATTACCTATTACAACAATTTTACCTTTGCCATTATCTCCAAAAGTGATTGTTCCACTTTTTCTTTTCTTCAAAAGTTTGAAAATCATCCTTATTTCCAGTCATGTGTTTGGAGCATCCACTATCAACCACCCAATCTTGTAACAAAATATGGATTTTGCTACTCATGTGATGGTCCATTCTGGTTAGGTAATTTTAATGATAAACTAAACATGATTACATAATTTAAGCTTCTCAGAACCTCGTTCAGTCGAAAAATACTTCGATCGACCTTGACTCAGTTGACAATTTCTCGATCAGGATTGTTACTGTTTTTAACTACAGATTTCAGATTTGGTATAGGAATTCCTTCAGTCGAATAATTTATCGATCGAGGAGTGTCTCGGTCGAACTATTTGTCGACCGAGATTGTTTCTATTTGTTTTCAGCAATCTGTTTATGTCGATTTGGGCTTAAATCATTGTAATATGCTAACGTGCCATTCTATTTAGTTGAAATGAGACATTAAGATATTCAAATGAAGTATTAGGTCAAATCTCAACTTAATCATATTAAATTTGCTAAGTTTGGGGTCTTAGAACCCATACTAAATCAACGTCCTTTTTCTTGTAAGGATATGAAAAAGGAATAATGTCCAAGACACAAGAAATAATGACAACAAATAGAATCAATTTCATTTCTATGAGTGCTTAAGGACATTCTAGACACTTTCTAGGGGGTTCTAAGTGCTTAACTAGTCGTTAGGTATCCATTAATTGCTTTAGTAACGGTTAGTTTATTAATTCTGAAAAGTGTAGATAGAGATAATCTCAGTCGAGAAGTTTGTCGACCGAGAGTTCGTCGGTCAAAGTTTTTTTTGACCGAGGGACGGTCTGGAGCAAGTGTATATAACGTTCGATTCCAACTACCAACTGCCTTATCTGTTGTGTCTAACAGCTATAGAATCTATTAGAAGAAATAACCCGGGAGACTCTCGGTCGAGAAGTTCACTACTACAGAACAGGCCTTTATCGTCGGTTAATTAAGGGATTTTAGTGTAGGTTTCCAAGTGACACCCAAGTGGGTGTTGCTAAAGGTGGACCCCTTTGGTGTCAGTTCCCAACCAACGCCAAAATGCTTCCCGCCACCGAAAACACGCTAGTAAAGGACTATAGGTGTCAGTTGTTTACTAAAACCGACACTATATAATTATTGTAGACGTCGGTTATTAAAAGAACTGACGTCAAAATGCTTCCCACCAGCGCTAGCAAAGGGCCTACGGGCATCAGTTTTTAAATATAACTGATGCCATATCATCATATCCCCTACCTGCCACCACGACCGTGGTACCTAGTCACATAGACGTCGATTTTATGTCAAAAACCGTCGTCGTATGTCTTAGGTGTCGGTTTTGTTCAAATAACGGATGCCTATATTTTGATTTTTTTTTCTTATCAGTTTGCAGGCCTGTTGTATGGCTGGTCAGCAGGATGAGAACCTACAGTTCAGTTCTGAACTGTAGGTTTACGACATCCATTGATATCATCCAACAACATGCCACAAACCTATAAAATTAACAAGATGGACAATATTATATATATGTGATTAAACACATGTATAAGCACATTTAATTCATATTATTTTTCATCACACACATGTAGAAATCAGTAGCATTCTATAGTTCTATTCATTTAATCTCTTTTCACATTCAGACACATGTAGAAACATTTATGTATTGATCATCTTCACACACATATGACCATTCATAAAAATTCATTCATATTCACACAAAAATAACTATGAGAACAAAGTTATTCTTTATTCATCATTGTCATCATTGTCAATAAAATTATATCTAAAACTTCCCACTCTTTGTAAAGTTTTTGCCCATTCTTCTCTTACAACATCTAATTCATCTCTCGTATAGGGAGCATATACATCGAAATGCTTTCCACATGTGCTGAAGTTAGTAGTTTTAAAGACCTGCAAAGAGAACGACGTATATATATAATTAATAATATATAATAAGATTGATATATTTCATATTATCTAATGAGACTATGTATAATACCTATTGTATCTTATCGATTTCCATTACGACATGTTTGATGAGTAGGTCCATAAATAGCATCACATAGTAGGCACATGCATATCCGTTGTCTTGTGTAGCAAACTATAAATTGAAACATACAAAATATTTAAAAATACAAATAAGCATAGTTCACATAAATAACATATACATTGGAGTCAGGAAATTACTTTCACATTCTCCCAAATTAGTGACAGGTTCTTTTTCCTGGGGACCTTTCCTCCATCTTTTTTTGTACTCTTGTAAAGCTCTACATATGTTAATGTAACCCATTAAATTGCATAATTAAATAATAATATAGTAACATGTGTTAACAGAAATAAAAACATGAAATATTTCTCACGAGAATAATGGCCTTTTAATTGCATGTCCATATAATGTATCCAACTCATTCCCTACAGGATCTAGATAATAGACAGTAAATATCGTGGGGACAATAACTAGTAACTCCCAATGCCTACCACTATAGGTAAGAAAGTATAAAATCAATAACTCAAAATCCACAATAAAAATGTAATTTTCTTAAGTCCAAATTATAAGCAAAGTAAACTTACTCGACATTGAATGGAGCCATTATCACAGTCTTATTATTTTTACTAAAATATTGAAAAGCATCACAGAAGTATGAAGTAACTGAAGAAGGGTCTGTATCTACAAGACTAATCAAAGATGGAACCAAAAATCCCACATGGGAAAACCCAAAATATGTACATATCTTGTGTAAGTGGCAGCAAAACATGTATTACGTATGCATTAATATATAAGAAACTAGATCATCGTATATAAAACAAGGTATATGGATGTATAAATAAGATCTCACCATATCCACAGCTCTATCATAGATGTGTTCAGCCATTCATAACTAAACAACTCCAAAGTATCTTGTATAAATATCTTGTTTTCATATGATTGACCAGCATTAATACCTATGCATTAATATGTACGTATGCAGAACTTGTATTATGTATGCATTAATATGTATGAGAAACATGTATAAATAGATTTTTATCATATGATTTACCTACAGCATCCTCCGGAATAGTAACAATTATAGGACAATTTGTATCATGTTCGCCGATCCATACTGCCACACCCCTACAATTAGGACCTATCGAGGTGTGTAGGTCCCTTGGAAGCCAACTTAGTAGTCAAGGAGGTGGAGGCCGAGATGTAGCCGGTCTCAACTTTTTGACATGTATATATAATTTTAGATCAATTGACTCATATATACACACTAACAAATTAAAGTAATGGAAATTTATCGTACAATATCAGTATAGAGGACATCTGCTTCGGGCCACAGTATCACTCTGCCTACTACCTCACCAAGTGTTTCTGCATCTGGGTGTGCATGAGGCAGTGCAAGATCTGTCCAGTCAGGGAGTACATGTATCGGGCTCACACGTACCACACCATCTGGTACTGGATACCCATGAAACATGCACCCTTTAAGGGGTGGGTAAGCTGACACCTCTGCAATGATATATTCTTGACTTTTTAGTCGACATGGCTTCAGCCCCTACAAATTTACGTAAAGAGGACATGTTATATGCATATATACACAAACATATCATCTTGAACATAGTAGCTATTATGTCATAAAAATACTTATAGAGGACGTGCTAGGTGGTGGGTCTATAGGATTACTCCCAACCTCTGCAGTACGAGTAGTAGGAGAAGAATGGCCCACCACAGGTACTATCTGAGTGGTAGTCTGAGACGCCTGCCACTTACTAATTGCTTCATGGAGTCTCTGATCAAGTACTTCCTCGACTTTCCTATTAATTAATGAATCTACCTATACATGGATAAAAGAAATGCTAGCTTCTGATTATTGAATTCCCTTTCGCAATAACAATCTAAAATAAGAGAATAGGCTACATCAGCTTGTGAAAGTCCCACTTTTGGGACAGGTTTTCACTGGTATGGCCCAAAGAATGGTTTGATGCCCACACCAGCGCCTGCACCCCTAACACGTCCAGGATGCTCTGGGTTACCCATAGCAACTGTCAGTTCATCCCTTATGCCCTGAGGGATGAACTTGCCTTCCTTCCTCTACTCGTGCAGATCTCGCTAATCACCATTAATAAAAATTAGTAAGTAATTAAACATAACAATAATCAATATTGATCGATTGCTCTAAGAGTTGATTTTTACCATTTTTGCAGCCGCCTCAGCAGTTGTGGGCTTCGGTATGTCTCCCTTCTTGTTTTTCCTCCCAGCTATCCACATAGCAAGGCGAGGTAGAGGTGCGGGAGCAGTAATAGAGGACTCTACAGTCTCCTGAGTATCAGTAGGTTGAGTAGACTCAGCCTGTAGTCTTTGGCAAACGCCTGCATATCCTCTTGGACCCATTGTGTGGTCGTGCACATTCAGTGCACACCTTGCTCTTTGCGCCTCACTAAGGGCCTAGTTAGTTAGTACATTGATTTGGTTAGTAACATAAAAACATATATTAATTAAATTGGGAGTGACACTTAATACCTTGAATTCATCTGTTTTTCTTTGGGTAACAAACACCTCCCAATCTTTGGGGTCCATGTAGTTCCATTGCTCTGTGTCTTCCTTCTGCCTAAATTTATTTTTTAAAGAGAATACAAACAAAAATTATTAGTGTAGAGTTAGTGAAATAGTGATCAATGTCTAGAATTGGAAATGAATCAAGAACCTCTTATCAGCATTGTGTATGTAATCTCAGGTGAGATTCATCCTATAGTTCCTTAGGACCCTCCCACAACGTTGCATCACACATTTACGATGCAACTTTTCATCCAGATCAAATATGTTATGCAAATTAAATAGAATTTCTATTAACTAGTATCCTAAAAATTAGTAATCTACACAAATAGAATTACAAATAATAATAACTCACACATAGTTCCTTCCATATGTGGTCTTTCTTCTCCTTAGGAACTTTATTCCATGATTCTAGGATAGGACTGCAATGGTTGCGAGTAAGAACCCCAATATATGAAACAAATGAGTTGTGGTTCACTCTATATGGATTTCCTACATGATCGAAATCCACAGCACATTTGGGTCCATTGCCCCTTTGTCATCATTGTGATGCCCCTCACTTTCTCAATTTTCTTTTTTGCTCATCAAGTGTTGTAATTTCTTCATGGGGTACATCACCAACCTAAAATTTGATAAAAAAACACAATTACATAATATAATTATAAATGAGCATATAGATAGAAACCTCAGGGATATTTTCTTAAAACTTACATTGTCAGGCGGTGCAAGCACGTCCTCACCCTCAAGGTGATCATCAGCACGGTCATCATGGGAATGCTCAGCCATCTGAAAGTTCACATTCAAATTATAAATTTCACATTGTAAAGTAACACTAATTGTAAAGTTCACATTGTAAAGTACACATTCACATTGTAAAGTAATTCACATTGTAAAGTTCACATTCACATTGTAAAGTTCACATTCACATTGTAAAGTTCACATTCACATTGTAAAGTAATTTGCATTGTAAAGTCCACAATCACATTGTAAAGTTCACATTCAGAAAAAGAAAACATATAAAAAATGTGGTCTATGTCAAACCCTTCATAAGACATAACATTCAATTTTGGTTTAAAGGTGAGGCATTTGATGGTTTCAATAAGATTATCTGGTGTTTGAGATAGTTGATGTAAGACTTTATCTTCAAACCACTTAATAAATGTCTTGTTATGCTCTCTAGCAAACCACATTGAATTGGATCGAGGATATTGTCTCTTGATGAAATTGGTATGGTCCTTGATATAAACACTCACTTCATCGATGTTGGGTAAAATATATAAGTGACCTTGCTCCAACTGATCACGGCTGATTACTTTCACCCATGATCCCAAAATCCTTTGCCAAAATGCTCCTCAATATTCTTGTCATTCACAGGAGCGTCATTATCACTCAGAAAGTCATTGCAAAAATCCATAACCTCTCTCACCACATAACCCTCAATAATACTCCCTTCAGGACGATAACGGCTTCAAACATCACCTTTAAAAATGCTCATGTATCATTCAAAGGGATACATCCAATGCAAGAAAACTAGTCCCAACATTTTCACTTCCCTAGTCAAGTGGACAACAAGATGTACCATGATATCAAAAAACGAAGGAGGAAAATACATATCAAGATGACATAGGGTAACAACCACTTCTCTTTGCAATTTATCAAGAGTATCAGGGTCAATAACTTTGCTGCACATACTGTTGAAAAAGAAACAAAGTCTGGTGATTGCAAATCATACATGCTTCAGCAATATAGATAGAATTGCCATGGGCAATATTTGTTGTATTAGAGTGTGACAATCATGAGATTTAAGACCTATCAACTTCAGATCTTTCATTGATACCAATGTACGGATGTTGGATGAGTAACCCTGTGGTACATTAACATTTACCAAGCATTCACAAAAAGCTTTCTTCTCCTTTCTAGACAACATGTAACAAGTGGGAGGTAAGTATGTTCTCCGATCGCTACTGACTACTTCTGTTAATTCTGTCCTTATTCCCATTTCATGTAGGTCCATTCTAGATTTTATCCCATCTTTAGTCTTACTTGGTATATTCAATAAAGTACCAATGACGCTATCACATACATTTTTCTCAACGTGCATGACATCGATACAATGCCTAACTGTCAAAGAACTCCAATAAGGAAGATCCCAAAATATTGACTTCTTCTTGAATAAAGACTTGTCACTCCGTGTGGCCATCATACGTTGTGATCTCTTACCAAATTCATTGGCGATGTCTTTTACTCTTTCATAAACATCCTCCTATGATATAGGTTTAGGTGCACTTTGTTCCTCATTCCGTCTATTGAATGCTTTGTGCAACCTACGATACAGATGAAATTTTGGAAGAAACCTTTGATGATCAAGATATACAGTATTGCCACTGTGTTTTAGTCGTATTGAATCAATGTTCTCTTCACATATAGGACATGCTTTAGATCCTTTGACACTATATCCAGACAAATTCCCATATGCTGGAAAGTCATTCACAGTGCAAAACAACATAGTGTGCAAACAAAATGTCTCTCTTCGTGAAGCATCATTGGTCATCACACCTTCACCCCAGATCTTCTTCAAGTCATCAATCATAGGTTCAAGATAAATGTCAATATCATTTCCAAGTTGTTTAGGGCCCGATATCAAAGACAACAACATAACATACTTATTTTTCATACACAACCAGGGAGGAAGATTGTATATAACAAGCATAACTGGCCAAGTGCTATGTTGGCTACTCAATGTCCCATATGGATTCATCCCATCTGTATAAAGCCCAAGTCTTAGATTCCTGTCTTCTTTACCGAATTCAGGGTACAATAAATCAATCTTCTTCCATTGTGGGGAATCAGACGCATGTCGTAGGATCCCATCATTATTTTTCTTAACATCTGCATGCCACCTCAAATTCTTTGCATCTATAGGATTGGAAAACAAGCATTGAAACCGTGGTATAATAGGTAGATACCACATCACCTTGGCAGGAGAATCAGTTTTGGACTCCCCCAAAGTCGTCAATTTATACCTTGACGCACCACATTTCGGACAATCTTTCAAATCCACATAGTCCTTTTGAAATAATACACAATCATTCAGGCATGCATGTATCTTCTTGGCCTCCATTCCCATTGGGCACAGCAATTTCTTTAACCAGTATGTTGAGATTGGCAGCTCGTTTCCTTCAGGAAGAATTTCTTTCAACAAAGACAACAATGACATGAAGCTTTTGTCGCTCCATCGATTGTTAGCTTTCAGTTTATACAATCTCAACACAGCGCTAAGCTTCGTAAACTTAAAACATGTATATAACGGTATCTCAACATCATGCACAATGTTTCTAAACATGAGAGGTGGATCGGTGTGCTCTACCCCACAACTATCCAGCATCGCATCAACGATGTCTACTGGAACTGGTTCATTCACATCTATGTCATTGAAGGCAATTTATTCTTCCAAACAAGAACTGCTATTGACATCCACTGATTTCAGGTTTGAAATCTCTCCATGCCAGTGCCATTCTGTATAGCCTTGTACAATCTCGTTGCACATGACATGACTTTTGATTTCGTCACCAGTGCTGACTTTCAAGTTGTTATCGCAATGCCTACATGGACAGTAGAACCTATCTCTAGGTTGTTTCCTATGTTCCTCAGCAAATCTAATAAACTGGTCAAGACCAGACATAAACTTAGGGGTGTAGTGATTTGGAAAGGACATCCACAATCTATCCATTCAATTATCAAAGAGAAAACAAGTATATATTAGAACAAGATTAGGGTCTAGGGTTAAAAGATTAGGGTTTATGGTTAAAACTTTAGGGTTTAAGGTCTTATATATTATTAATGGTTAAAACATCCTAAGTGAGATTAGGTGTTCAAGAACAGTCCCAAATCGGGGACTATCCATGATTTACTCCTAATGAGTAAATCTTGGACGGGTTTCTAGGTCAACAAATACATGTGTTGTCATTCTTATATATAATAAATGTGTACCACCTATCCCATTCTTGAACACCTAATCTCACTAGTAAGTGTATAATGTGTATTGGGTTTTCAAGAAAATTTTGGTAGCATTTCCCTGCTGTTCTCCAAGTACATATGTACTTAGAGAACAACTGGGGAAATGCTACTGAAATTTTCTTGAAAACCCAATACACATTATACACTTACATCCTAAGTGAGATTAGGTGTTCAAGAACAGTCTCAAACTGGGGACTATCCAAGATTTACTCCTAATGAGTAAATCTTGGATGGGTTTCTAGGCCAACAAATGCATGTGCTATCATTCTTATACCTACAATCCTAGTTTCATCATCCATATCTTAAGTTTTGTCTAACATCATTTAATCATGCTTGTCAGTAAATAATAAAAGACCCACATGTGAGTTAAGTTTTAGACATCAATGTGTCTTTAACATGCATGTTTCAAGGTTCAAAGCACATAATCAAATACATATTTAATTTAAGTTACATACCTATGAAATAGGTTACATAAATAGTCAAATACACATTAAAGATAATTTAGCATACAAACCCTATCTGGATTTCTCCACATTTCCAATTAGGAAGTAAAACTCCAACATATAATTTGAAATACTTAAAACCGAAATATTAGATTATCAATTTATCATCAATCACATTAATCTATCATTATGAATTGATTATCATCAACCAAATTATAAAGAATGTTGCAAGCATCAAGCATCAGAAGGGAAAAAATCACAAAGAGAGAGGAGCACAATCGATGCAACATGGACAGAAGAGAGTGTATAAAGAGAGAGCTCTTTTTCAAGAGACAGTAGTAGAAGCAATAGGGATGGAAGTAGTGGTGGTGATGGAGGAGTTAGCAGTGTCGGCGGAATTAGCATGCAGCAACTAACACAGAGGAAGTGGGCGGACAGTTTAACAATGCAACGAAAAGCAGACAACAAGGTTGGGTTGGAGGTAGGTGATTGTACCTGTGAAGAGCTTAAATGTTGTAGGGGTTCCCTTGCCGGTGAGACCAGGAGTGAAGTAGGAAGTGACCAGTGAAGTAGGCGGCAACCAGGTTGGGTTGGAGGTAGGTGACGGTCGCCGGAGCAGCAAGCAGGCGGAAATCAGGGGAGCGGTGGAAACTAGGGGAGCGGCGACTAGGGGACCAAAGCGGTAGTCAGAGCAGCGGCGGCCATGGACCAGAGTGGCGACTAGGAACCGGCAATGGTGGCAGTGCACAAGGAGCAGGGGAGCGGCAGCGCACAAGGAGCAGGGGAGGGGAACTGGCAGAATCACGAGACCCTAATCGACGGAATCGACAATGAAACAGAGAAAGGGAGAGTGCAGGCTCATGTGGGTGCTATTAAGTCAACATTCGGCGTCGGTTATTAAAAAAACCGATGATTAAAACTTTAAGAGTCGGTTTCCATCACCAAACCGACACTTATATTCAATGATAGTCATCGGTTCCAAATCGAAAAATTGGCGTCTATCTATATATGCCGACAAAAATAAATGTTCTTGAAATAAGACCATAGTCGTCGGTTTCTGAATAATAACCGACGCTATAGGGAGGTGAAAATTTTCACAGTTAAGCGCATGAAAAGACAATGGTGTCGGTTATTGTAAGACTAGCGACGATAAAAATTTGTCAAATTTCTGTCTCGTGGAAAAACTTTATTCGTCGGTTCCTTTTTTTAACAACCGACGTTGTATGTTAAATTTGGAGGTAATTGTTTTCACTGGAAAATTTGGATTTGGCAGTTAATTTTAGGTGTCGGTTTTTTATTAAGGAATTGACACTAAATAAAAGTGATACCCGTGTGTTGTCGCCCTTCAGATATAGATGTCGGTTTTTTTATTTAACCGACACTTTATGATTTAGGCGTCGGTGTTATTTTACAACCAACGCCTTTAAAAGTGACGTTATAAGCCATTTCTGTAGTAGTGGTTGTTTGACCGAGCTTGTCTCGGTCGATACAGAGTTTGACCGAGAGTGTCTCTATTTTGGTGGTTCTAGATGAATACTAAGTGTGTGTATGAGTGTGCAGTTGTGACACTATTATAGGGGATGGTCTATCTAAGTGTTGTGAATGGCTAGGGAAGATCTAAACGCTTGATTTACATGATATCTAAGTACGTGTACATTATATATTGTACAAGTTTTTACATTTGATTACAATCATGAAAATAACACATTGTGAGCATTTAGATCTTCCAAAGTTGTGTCATCCACCTAGTTCCTGCAACACTCAAATAGCACGTTAGATCCATAAGAATGAAATGTTTGTTATTTTCAAAACAAAGGGTTTTTATGATGTCCATTTAGCCAACAGTTGTGAGGTTGTTTGACTACCCTAATCATCTTCATTGTAGAACAATTCATGCATGTGGCTTGTATCTTCTATTGGTTGATCAACTTAATCATCTGGATAGAATGAAGGGATTCCCCAGGTGGGTTGGTCTTCACATTAAAAAATCTAGGTGAATCTAGTTGATGGTCTGAATAGGATGGTGAGGCATATTCCAATTCAGACCCAATGGAATGGTTCTGACGATTGTAATCTTCATGGTTGTGTGATGGCATTTGCAATTGAATGGTAAACAAATTGATGATATCTTGAAGCCTCATGCCCTGCTCAACATCCTTTTCATGAAGCTGTTGGACTTGAGAAGCAATGCTTTCAAGATTCATCAATCCCACCATGCACCTTGTTGTGAACCCGTGGTATCAAATGGATGCACTTGGACGAATCCTTGTTCAACAGTTTGAAGTAAACTTTTACTATGGTCTACAATCTCAGTGGCTACTTGGAGCTGATGGTCTTGATTTTCTAGTAGCTGCTGGAGTGGATCGATATTTTCTTGGAGATGAGGAGCTAAGGGGGAGATTAGAGCATTGACACTTTCTCCAGCTAGCTCCACTACTCTAATCAGTTCTTGATCCCATGATAGCATGGAAGTCAATGGCTAATCAGCAATCTCTGTCGCTGAAACTTCTAAGTATGATGACGGCTGGGGCAAGTATAGCTCGACTAGCTATAGAGCACAACCTTCAATTATTTTCCAGGAATCAGAACTATGAAAAAACTCGAGAGGACAGGTGGACAAGATGACATGCCTTGCTGAAGCAAGGTCCATGGCTGAAAATGAATAAGAAAAAGAAAAGAAAAGCTATTCAGTAGATATGAATAAGTATGTGTAAAACAAAATAAGAACTATGCATATATATACAGGCTTAAGGATGACTAACACAAATCTTTTAGGCGTGTAAATGTGGAAAACCATGTCCCCGGCAACGGCGCCAAAAAGTTGATTGGCCTAAATCGCTCATCTGGAAGGGAGGCATACTCAGAAGGAATCGAACTTTAGATTATAACTCGAAACCTTCAGGGACCCCCGCAACATTATTACGGGGTCGAACACAAGGATGTGAGGATGCTTAGGATGCTTAAGATTTCACTCTTGAGTCAGATAAGCCAATCTGATAGTCGATAAAAGTAAGGAGCTAGAACAAGTCTAGTAGGTTGTCATGAAATAAAATAAAACAAAGAAAACAAAACAAAATAGAGCCTGTAGGATTCTACTAATTAGAGAGAATGAGTTCCTAGCTATGTAAACCCAAGTTGGGTAGTCTATGCACCCATTCTCAAGCATAGACAACCCTTAAACACCTCAGCAAGCAACCTACATTCAAATCATAATACATATTGTGGTATTTGTTCATTGGGGTCATCCCACTCGCTCTCACGAAGCGTGACTAAAATCCATCAATGTCGTGAACCCTCCCTCGAGGATGACAAATCAGCCATGTAGAATATTCTAGATGCCCTTTCAGGTCTAGAATATTGTAAGGTGCTAAGAACATATGTGATCCAGGCAGAACCAGGTAGTGGGCCCTACCGCACTGGGTTGGTCCTGGGCATGCCCAAGGTCTACCATTCTGCACGGATCACCTTGAACCGTCCTCTTTTTATATTCCGATCCAAACTACCCTCTCTTATCTATTTCTACAATGAATCTCTCGATATAGGCAGAAATAGAGGCTCAAGCAAGAAAGAGATCAACCAAACTAGCAATCATAGCCAGAAAGAGAAGATAGAATAGAAAACGTACTAGATCTGAAATAAATTACTTGCTTATGGTAAAAGTACATAAACATGCCCAAAACGGGCTACATAGATAAGAAGGAGCTCAACTGGCCATGGGCAAGCATAGTTGGCACCGAACAAAGATGAAAGAACACCGTTTGTACAAAAACAGAGGAGAACGGTAGAAGAAAGGAGAAGAAGAAGAGATTTAGACCATAAAGAAGAGGTGGCTCTCGCTCCTTAGCCTCTGTATGGGCCGGATCTCATCTTTGGATTGTCCTCCTTGATCTTCTAGACTCCTCAGCCTCCTTTCTCCTCGATTCCACCCCAAATAGCAGCTCAGTGGATGTGTGGAGGTGGAAGATGGTTGCAAATGGTGGGAAATGGGTGAACAGAGGTAGAAGTGATGAGGGATGGAAGCTAACTAAAGAGACGGTCATAGGACGAGTTTGTCGGCCTTTCCTCATCCTTCGAACTCTCCCACGGGGATCTGGGAACCAAGAGGGGTTGGAACCACAAGGTGGAAAATCCCCATATCAGAACCCCTCTCCAGGTCGCGGGGGGTATGTATTTATAGGCGCAGATCACCGACTTAGTATCGCGGTCAAGGTGTGCACCGACTTATCTCCACGCTCGTGGTTGCGGTCGAGGTCACAGTCTCGGTTGAGGTCACTGTCACGGTCGCGGTCTGTATTCCAGCATCGTGGTCGCGGTTTGTCCTCCAGCATCACGGTCATGGTATCATGGACCAAACCCACCCCCACAGGGGGGGTATTACTGGTTGTCGATGGGCCCGCGTCGATGGGCTTTCCAATTGGTGAGGATACATCCTGATAAAGGACTAGCCATTGCACTATGTGCACCAACTTAGGAGACGTTCGGGACCACCGTCTCCTAAGTTGGTGCACATAGTGCGATGCTTAGTCAACAACGGTCATGACGGATAGAAGTCTAGCTGCTTTAAAAATCATGTGTTAAGGAGAAATCTTGGAGAATATATGTCTTTTCAGGTTCCACACTTGCAAGTCCCAAAATTGTCTAGTTTGAGCAAATTTATCTATGAAAAGATATAATTACTAAAAGATAAGAAACATGGGATATTTTGGGCATATTAAGGCTATAGTGACATAAAACCATAGATAAATACTTAGCATAAATACATAAATTTGGGTGTTATTAATCACAAAAGCTTGAACTATGATGGAGCTTCCACTCACGTTGAATTGCGCGCACCACTAAAAATCATAAAGATAGTAAGTCTTTAGGTTTAGCCTTGCTTATACTAGATTGAGAACTCCACCCATGTATGCTAGGATACGTGGAAGTCTTATCGTACTATAGTTAAGGGTCGAATCCACAGGAAAATGGTCTTGTTGAGAGAAACAAGATGGAAAACGTTAGAATCTCACTTAACCTCTTAACAGTTGGTACCTAAATCAAAAAGTTGGATTGATTGTTTTTAAACTAAGTGCGAGTAAAACAAAGCAAGAAAGTAAATTTAAGGTTGTTAACAATGATAAGAAACCACTAGGATGTGATCGGCTTTCACCACCACTACCCATGGATCAAAACATGCATCATAAAAACATAACCTGCAATAAGAGTCTAAACAGTTAGTATCTTTGTAAATTTAGTTTCCTTTCGGAGAACTAACTACAAGAAGTGTAGGAATGTTGCAATGCCAGCCATCCCCGAATGAATGGTCACCTACTTTACATCATTCCCTTTGCAAAGTGTGTTCCTCGACTTATCAAGGTTGTACTTACATACGTCAACTGATTCTATTTCATAGTATGAAAGTACAACAATGGAAGTGAGTTTACTCCACTTCTTGAAAAACACTCCTAGATACTGAAACAGATGCATGGTGGATACATGCATCAAGAACCAACATTCAATCGAGATTTGGATCTGATAGTACAAATGTAGACAATTCATACTAAAAGATAAAAGATAACACAAGTTGGTGATCAAGCAACAAGCATTCATTAAACGATTGATTTCGAACTGAAAAGAAATTATAACTCTATTGCAAAATATGGATTACATTACATGAAATGAAAACATGGGTAGCGGGGCTACTCCCCACACCCTAGTGAATGAGACTACTCGCTCATAGCAAGGACAATGAAGGAGGTGAGAAGAGAGAGAGATAACTTCATCCCCACAAAGGAAAGAGGAAGGTCAACCCCTTAGAGAGAGAGAGACGATCTTCAAACTTCACAGGTTGCTCGATGATGAGGTCTCCTCTTCACACCTTCTTTGGCGATGAGAGAGAAAGCAGCTTCTGGATGGAGTGTGGATCTCAGACTGGAAGCCTTGGGGCGGAGGGTGAAGGATGAAATAGCTCTGGAGTGGCAGAGGCAGCCTTTGGACGTCTGAGACTTCGTCCTTTGGGAGGACCCCTCGGATCTTATTTATAGGCTTTAAGTGGAGTCCAAACGGTTTGGGTAGTTTTGGGTCCAAACGGTTTGGGCAGTTTTGGGTCCAAACGGTCTTGAAGATCGTTTGGGTTCTAAGACCGTTTGGACCCTGGGACCGTTTGGGATCTGAGACCGTTTGGACCCTGAGACCGTTTGGGCTCAGAGACTGTTTGGACCCTGAGACCGTTTGGGCTCTGAGACCATTAGGACTCTGAGACCGTTTGGACCCTGAGACGATTTGGCTTCATGCGGTCTTGAGACTGTGTGACTCCATGCGGTCTCGGGACCGGATGGCTTCATGCGGTCTTGAGACCGTGCAACTCCATGCAGTCTCGGGACCGATTGGTTTCATGCGGTCTTGAGACCGTATGACTGCATGCGGTCTTAGGACCGGTTGGCTTCATGCGGTCTTGAGACCGTGTGACTCCATGCTGTCTCGGGACCGGTTGGCTTCATGCGGTCTTGAGACCGTGTGACTCCATGCGGTCTCGGGACCGGTTGGCTTTCTGCGGTTTTGAGACTGTGTGCCTCCATGCAGTCTTGAGACTATGTGAGGCTTTTGTGATTCTTTTGTGTCTTTTCTGTAAGTAAAAAAAAGAGAAAAGTTAATCTAATAGTATATTTGTAATAAGAGAGAAAAGTTAAGGATTCTATCTAATTTATCTGAGAAAGAGTATGGAAAACTGAAGGAAATTGCTAAGATAACATCACAAAATTGGAAGTTATCACCCCCCTAACTTAGAGTCTAGCTTGTCCTCAAGTTAGATAGAGTTGAGGCATGTAATGGTGAGGCGATTTTATTTAGTTAATATTTCCATACTCTTGCTTCAATTCTAAACTAGTGATCTCCTAAGGTTGTATCGGAGCTTTTTGCTTGCCTTAACTCTTTCAGGTATTGAGAGTTTCTTGGATCTCAGGTTTCTTCCATATCTCGTAGCCCGCATTGGGATCACTTTTTATTCTGTGCATGTCATTGACTCTAATCAGTTTTGTACTTCTCTAAAAAAAATCCTATCGGAAGCTAGAGTGGGTATGAGGGTTGGCTAAAGGCTTGATGTGTAACTCCCCTTCAAGTGGGGGAGGGTTTGTCTATGCTTTTAGAATCTCACTACCGGGCATGATACATCTGCCTTTGTCAGGACAGGTGAATGTACCGGCTGGGCGAGTCTTTTGTCAGCCTTTCATATATTTGGATACCTTAGGGTTTCGCTACCAGGCACGACACATCTGCCTTTGTGAGGGTAGCTGAATGTACCGGCCGGGAGGGACCTTTATTGGCTCTTCATATAGATCATTATTCATGGCACAACTCTCATAGTTTTATTCAACACTCTGGCTTTTATTCGTAAACTCGCAGGCTTAGGATTTGGATTTTTAGGGAATTTGATTGGGCGGCCAAGCCTCTTTTATTTGAAGAGAAGAAAGTTGTTCTTAGAGTTTCTCGATATGCACTTATTTGGTTTCTACTTAGTGATCCACTTGTGAGGCTTCTTGGTTTGGATGTCACCTGATTTCCCTCCCTTCCTTGGGAGTGTTTGGCTTATTTCGACTCTGATGTTGACCTGTGGAGAGTCAGATGTAGAATTGAATCAAAAGCATGAAAATCGAGTGAAGATAATTTATTAATTCGCCATTACATGTCTATTTGCTATCTTGTTATTACTCTTGAGGACTACTGGATTCTAAAGTTAGCTGGGGATGACTTTGTTCCAAGAAGGGTGTTATTCTTCATGAGCAAGATTTATTATCAGGGGAAGTATTTAAAGCAAAAACTAAAGGTGCAATGAAAGCTAAAAAATTTCACTTTGAAAAAGAAGATAGAGAGGGAAGGGTTTAGAAATGATACCTCGCCCTTGTCCAGTGTACTCTCCCCCTAACTTATCACTCACTCTGACCTCAGAGTGTCAGAGTGATAGGTTGACAAGTACAAGGACAAGGCCATCAGGCGTATGTTAGTCCTTTATTTATGCCATGTGTTCGAAGGAGATTAGCAGCGAACTTCCCTCGTAACGCGTGGTAATACACATTTATCATGTCCTCTACTGGTCTTCCAAGGACCATAATGGTGTACATCCAGTAGAGGACGTGGAAACCACAATCATTCAACTCGCGGAGCTGCTGTGGGCATTTGTGGCTGAAGGCAGGGCGATGAAAGTGTTCTTTATCGTATGCCCGTGTGTGCTTGCTGAGAAGATCATGTAGTTTGTCAGCACACTCCTTCGCCACCTCTTCTTTAGACATTCTTGGTGTTGTAGTGTATTGTTGCTGGTTGGGATTATACTGGATGTCGGAACTGTTGTATATGATTGTTGTTCCATCATGAAGATTTGTTTCCAGCAACATCCAGTATTCTGCATGAAGGAAAGGAAGCATGATGAACTTCAGAGTCATGTGTTGGAGGAAATAAATGAGTGCCTCAGTTGTTCTATCTTTAGCTTTAAAAGATTGTCCTTCATGTATGTTGATGCCATATAGATTGTAGGGTAATTTTGTCCGATAAGATATTGATAGGCGACCATTAGACTCACGGATAAAGATCCTTTGATCTGTATAGTTTCATGCAGCGCATCTGCCATGACCAAAATATCGTCGGCTATAAAGATGAGGTCATCTTTCTCGGTGTAAAGCCTTGTCATGATGAGGCGAAGTTCATTATCGGAAAGGCTGTTGCAGGCACTGAGGTCAAAGTTGGGGAAAGTTTGTGTAATTGCAGACAGGGGAACCATTTTTGAAGGTGATTTGTTGATGGTAGCCCCAATTAGCAACTGGGTAACCCCTTTATCATCCTCCAGATCGAAAGAGTAATGATCCCATTGTTTCTTCTCGGTATCCTTGGCGGGCTGTTGTTTCTCCAACTCCTCTATTGTTTGTCGGAATGGCCGTTTTGAAGGACATTGGATGGCCGAAAAGAGGTAGCGAGGAACATCTTTGGGTGCCATAGTTGGGTCCTTGAAGAACCTTCTATCACAAATGAGTTCCATGGCGTAACGACCTCGCAGAGAATTAAAATCCTCTGTGGCCAGTTCAGTGAAAGGGATTTGCTGATTGAGCACTTCAATATGATGTATAACGTAGAAAGCACAATCCTTAGATCCCTCTTGAGTTTGGGTGCGAGGGTTGATGATTTGGAACCATGGTTGGTTCCAACCATTACGGAGGGATGGGCAAGCAGCCCAAATCAACTTCAGGAGCCGGAAAGGGATGCATATGGCCTCCCCGACTTCGATACCAGCAAAATTAATTATTTCGGCCTTTAGTTCACTGGCGCAGAAATTGTACACCTTGGCGTCTCGAGCCGCGGTGTCGACTATCATGAGTAGCCAGTGACCAGAAACTTGAAAGGGAACGGTTATACAGCGTGCCCTCCTGGAAATTCCCCTCTGCAACCGTTCGATTGATTTGCTTTGTAATTTTTTATAAATAAGACTCATGGATAGAGGAGGTGATGTGTTAAGAGCTGGTTGCTGCCGCTTAGAGCTTCTGTAAGTTTCGATAGAATTGGCAAGGAGGACACGGAAGACTGCCATCTTCACCGCTGATTGTGGTCGAAGGATGGTGCAGAAGTCTTCATGTGTCAACTTGCGTTGAGTCTTCATATTTTGGTAAATAACATCGCCCCCGTCTTTGGCATCATCTACTATAGTGTTTAGGATGAAGATGTCTTGAGCATCAAGAGTAGAGATGGTCGTCAAATCTAGATCGTGCATCTTGTGCGGTAGAGGTGGCGGCGGGGGAAGCTCTTGTGGAAGGGGGGAGAAGTTTTCTCCAAATCATCGACGTAGCGTTGCAGATCTTCTTCTTTATCAGAATAAGAAGCAAAGTCAAGGTCTTCATCTGTATCTAAACTAACTCTTTCAGATTCTTCTTATTCTGGGAGGAAGGGCACCGATTGGTCTGGTGCAGAAAGGTGTTGAGTTGATGTTGCTTGTTGTTGACTTGTGCTGGTTCCGAATAAATATTGTTGGAACTCAGCAAAAGATGCTTCTTTAGCAGTTTCCCCCCATAGATCCCATTGTTGAATAGTCAAGAAACTGATCCCCATAAGACATATTAACGTTGTCATTGTGAGTCGGGGATTTGGGATCTTTATCGCCGTCATGGTGATCTTTCTGTTGTTTTGATGCAACTCCTCGGCTGGGGCCCTCCCCAGCATTGTCTGGGTCGTCAAATCAGTCGTCTGAGGAGGTGCTATTATTGGAGTTAATTGAGGAGTCAGAATCCTCATCATCATTGTCGTCTCCATCATCATCTTCGTCTGCCTCCTTATCTGTTGTCTTCTTTGGTGGAGGCTTCATGCACTTCCGGTGGAGTGTTTGTAGCTCGTCGAAAGCCACTTGCGTATGCTCATGTGTTTCAAGAAAAGCATCGTGGGCTTCTTTAAGATCTAAATATCGAGCTTCGGCTGAGAGGAGTCATGCAGAGAGGTCTATCACTTGAGTTCTTAGTTGGTTGACTTCATTGTTGGATGACTCCTCTTGCCGATTATTTAGCTGTGTGAGGGTGGTGCAGATGTCATCCAAGCACGTGCTTAAAGTAGTTTGATGCTGCTTAAGCTCGTGCAGAGTTTCTGGCAATGGTTGATTTTGCGTAGAAATCATGTCGACTTGCTTGACCAGATCGTCTTGATGGCCTTTCACTTCAAGCACCAACTGTGGTAGTTGTTGCAGGCGGTCGTCTAGGCGATCGAATTTCATGGCCGCTGCTTTCTGTTGTTGGTGGATGCTTGAGATGATGTCTGGCAAGGCAAGGTTTTGCGCGTTGATCTTGGCAACATGTGTAGATAGACCCTATACACAAGAAAGAATAGATTGTAAAATGTTACAAGGGTCGGTGAGGAGGTTTCAAACAACATCAAATTGACGTACAAATTCCTCACTGACGTTTGTGAAATAGACCCCAGATGTGGAAGGGTGGTGTGGCTGGGGTCGGGGTGGAAAGGTGGTAGTGCCTTGCGAAAGAGACATTGTTGATGGTCCCGCGAACTGCATGGTGACCATAGATGGAGTCACCAGCGGTATCGGGGTGGTAGCGGATGAAGAAAATGGTGATTGTCCGGGTGATAATTGTGGGAGCAAAAATGGTGAGGAGAAAAGGGTGGAGATGGGAGCGGAATAGGTGAAACCAGGTGTTGAAGCGGAGAAAGGGGTGCCCGGGGAGAAAGAGGGTGAAGTGGAAGATGTGGGTGGAGGAATTGTTGTTGGGATTGTTGTGGAGGAAGGTGGGGGTGGTAGATGGTGGGATCGTGGTGGATGGCAATGTGGGGGGGTGGTGGTGGTGGTGGTGAGCTCATCATGTAGGCTCATGATGAATGAGTCTAATGATGAGGTATTGATTAGTTCCTCCGGGTGAGGGCATTCTGTCTCCGGTTGTAGTTTTGATGTTGGCATCCCCGACAGCTGTGGTGGTTGTAGGCATGCCTTAGACGGTCCCTTTACTGGTATTTTTGTTATCCTGGCTGTCGGGGCGGTAATACTGAGCTATATCTGGTCCGCTTTAGTCTTCTTCTCTTGTACTTTGACCGAAGCTAGGATTTAGGTAAGCTCTTCGTCAGTGAAGAGGAGCTTTTCTTTGTCATAATCCGCAAGCTCCGGAAGCGGTAGCAGAGTTCGGGAAGATCGTACTATGGGGCAGAAAATGTAGTATAATTTCGCATCCTTTTCCTTGATAACAAAGGAGTTCTTCAAGGTTTTCTCGTTAGTAAGGATGTCGCCCTTGATCTGCGTGCATCGAGGGAGCAATCTGTCCATCTTGAGATATATTTGATGATGGAAGTTATGTGCCCGCCCATGCAGATTTCTTTCCCTATGGTGTAGGATGAGAATTTTTGTATCATGTGCCGGCCAATGTTGACCGACATTCCATGCAGAATGGACCATAGAAGAAAAATGTTAGCGGTTATAACATTTCCTCCCTCCTATCTGGGGAAGAGCGCACCAGTGAGAATTTTGTGAAGTGTGTGCACGAACCCAGAATGAATATTAGAGGCTTTGTAGGTCTTTGCCTCATAAGATGGGATCCCTGTTAGGTTTTTCCAGAAGCTGTGTCTATTGAATTGGGAGTTCTCCGTGCCAACAGCTTTGGCCTTTTTTAGCTGTTCTGGGTTGTCTATGAAAATTTCATTCAGAAGATTTTCTGTTATAACAACATTGTTTCCAAAAAGTTTGGTGACCAGCCTGCGGTCACCTCCGTCCCTTGCTCTGTGCATAATGTCCACCACTTCTTTGGTGAGATGTGTAAAGAATTCTGTAGTGGGTTCGACATGTGAAACTTCGGGGACAAAGCACAATCTGGAGAGATTAGCGTTGTCTAGCATGGTGAGGATTCTGTTGTAGATCCCCATCTTGAGCAGTACGCTTGAGCAGACGTACTTTGTTGGTTTTAGGATTTTGTCGATGGAGGGGAGGGTGTGGATGTAAAGGTTTTCTGGTGGTGGTGCGGTGGTGGTGAGTACTGAGAAGACAGGGGTCGCGGTGGTTGTAGGAGTGGTAGTGGGGGGGTGGTAGCGGTTGATGGGATATGGCATGCTAGGGTTTGTTCCCTAGCGGTGGCGGGGCGGACCTATTTTCTTGCCCACTTTTTTGGGGGTTGTTTGGTCGCAGCTTCTTGTACCTTTCGTTTCCCCGTGGGCTTTTCAGGTGGGGATTCTTCCTCAAAATGTGGCTCGTATTCAGAGCCTTCATCACTGGAAGAAATTTCTACCACTCCTTCAGGCGCCTCAGCTAGGCATTTGTTGATGCGGTCAATTTCACACATGACCGCTATGATGTTAACCTTTGGTGGGGCCTTTCCAGTCTTGTTTTAGTTATCTACAATCTTTTGGAGCCTGGATCAGTTCTCTATTAGTTCCTCTATTGTCCAGAAGGGTTTGTCAGCAGTTCCGGCCATATCTGAAATTTTACAAAAAATCATGTGTTAGAATGTTTTGGATTTGCAATGACAATAAATTTATTAAAATTATGGTGTGCATGTATTAATGTTTTTGTTTGGATTTTAGGTTTTAGCAGAAATCAAACATATCATACGGTTTTAAGACCATTTGGCTCCAAACGGTTTCAGGACCGTTTGGAAGGTGGAACACCGGGGGCGCAGTGGACGCTGGAGAAGCAAAATCGGCAGCGATAGAAATGGTGGCGGCGATAGAGACGACGGTGTCAGTAGAGATGATGGTGGCGATGGAAAAAGGGGGCCACGACAGTGACGTCGGCGATGGTAGAAATGGAGGTGGTGCAAAGACGGAAGTGTCGATGATGTGGCGTGTTGGTCTACCTTGCAGCTGCAGGTGAAGATGACAACAGCGATGCGAAGAGTGGCGGTAACTGAGGTGCGGTCGCTATGAAGACACACGGAAATGGGAGTGACGGTGGCAGAGAGAACCTGTGTCACGATCTGTGCGCGAACAGGAGCAGGGCAGATGAAACAGTGCTTGCGAGGGTTTTAGAAAGCTCGAGAGTCGAAAGAAAGAAGGAGAGGGGGTAGGGTTATATTTATAGGAATCGGGGGTTGACCCTACAAATTCCCAGGTCAAACGGTTTGAGACCGTTGGGACTCCAAATGATTTCAAGACCGTTTGGGCTCCAAACGGTTTCCAGATCGTTTGGCTCCAAACGGTTTCAGGACCGTTTGGCTCCAAACAGTTTCAGGACCGTTTGGGAAGGCTTAGGTTTTTTATTTTATATTTTTATGTTTGCTTTGGTTATGTGAATTTTTATATGTTCAGATGATAAACCTAAGTTAAACGAAAGGAACATAAAATAAAGATAAAAGATAAATGATGATACTCATATCTTGGGTTGCCTCCCAAGTAGTGCCTGGGTTTTACGTCGTTGGCTCGACGAAGTTTTGATTTTGTCATAGTGATACTTTGGGGTCTCTGATCTCAATAGTCTGTCTCGGAATTTTGTCTATTGGAGTATAGTATTTTTTTAGTCTATGGCCATTTACGGTCCTTTCGCCTCCATTGTCGTCAACAATTATGGCTCCAGTCGGGTATATGTGTTTGATAGTAAAAGGCCCGCACCACTTTGTACGAAGTTTCCTAGGGAACATTTTGAGTCTGGAGTTGAAAAGAAGGACTTTATCTCCGATGGCGATGTCTTTTCTTTTTAGATGGCCATCGTGCCACATTTTGGTTTGTTCTTTGTAAATCCTAGCACTTTGACATGTGGTCATTTTGAGCTCCTCTAGTTCCTGCAACTGCAGTTGTCTATTTTCTCCATTGTTTTTAAAGTTGAAGTTCAGCTGTTTAATAGCCCACCAAGCCTTATGTTCCAATTCTACTGGGAGATGACATGATTTCCCGTATACCAAACAGAATGGTGTTGTTCCAATTGGTGTTTTGTAAGCTGTTCGGTAAGCCCAAAGGGCATCGGGAAGCTTGGTGGACCAGTCGGTACGGTGTCTATTGATGATTTTCTCTAAGATTGCCTTTAGTTGTCTGTTCGAAACTTCAACCTGACCACTAGTTTGTGGATGGTAAGGCGTGGGAACTTTATGATTGACTCCGTATTTCTTTAAGAGGGCTTCGAAGCTTCGCTCCTGAAATGGGTTCCACCGTCGGATATGACAGTTTGGGGGACTCCAAATCTGGGGAAAATGATATCTTTAAACATCTTAATGATTGGTTTGGAATCGCTGGAAATTGTGGGTATAGCTTCTACCCATTTTGAGACATAGTCCACAGCGACCAGTATGTAAGAGCATCCATATGAAGAGGGGAAACAACCCATAAAGTCTATCCCCCAAACATCGAAAATCTCGATCTCCTGTCACATAGTGAGAGGCATTTCATTTCTTTTTGTTATACCACCGGAGAGTTGACACTTGTTGCATGATTTTACAAAATCATGGGAATCTTTTACTATTGTTGGCCAAAAGAAACCCGATTGTAGGACTTTTATGCCGGTCTTTTTCGAACTCATATGTCCTCCAGTGGGGTCAGAATGACAATGTTCTAGGACAGGAGTAATCTCTTCTTCAGGTAGGAAGCGGCGAAAAAGTCCATCTACACATAGTCGAAAGAGATATGGTTCTTCCCAATAGTATTGCTTGACCTCGTGGAGGAATTTCTTTTTGTCATGGTAAGAGGCGAAAGGGTGAATGATTCCCGTAGCCAGATAATTTACTATGTTAACATACTAGGGGAATCCTATAGTAATTTTCATTAGCTGGTCATCAGGGAGGGAGCCTCTGATAGGTACTTTATCATCATCCTTGACTTCAATATGGATGAGATGATCAACGACGACGTTTTCCACTCCGCTTTTGTCTTTGATTTCCAAATCAAATTCCTGAAGCATCAACACCCAGCGGATAAGTCTGGGTTTTGCGTCTTGCTTCTGAATTATATATCATATGGCAGAGTGGTCAGTGTAGATGATGGCCTTGGCTCCAATCAGGTTGGAGTGGAATTTCTCAAACGCATAGATGACAGCTAAGAACTCCTTTTCTGTAGTGGTGTAGTTCTTCTGTGCTTCATCGAGCGTTTTAGATGTGTAGTATATTACATAAGGTTTCTTGTCAATTCTCTGCCCTAACACGCCCCCTATGGCATAATCGCTGGCGTCACACATGATTTCAAAAGGTTGTGACCAATCCGGGGCTCTTAGTATGGGTGAAGAGATTAAAGCATTTTTCAGAGTTATGAAACTTTGTAAGCATTCTTGGTTAAAATTAAACTCGGTATCTTTGGTCAGAAGTTGGGTCATGGGTTTTGCTATTTTTGAGAAATCTTTAATAAATCTTCTATAAAACCCAGCATGACCCAAGAATGCTCATACTCCTTTTATGTGTTTTGGCGGTGACAACTTTGAGATAACATCAATTTTTGCCTTGTCCACCTCAATCCCTCTGTCACTCACTCTATGTCTGAGGACGACACCTTCAGTTACCATAAAATGGCATTTTTTCCAATTTAGGATGAGGTTTGTTTCCTCGCATCTCTGTAAGACTTATCCAAGGTTGAGTAGACAGTTGTCTAAGGAATCTCCGTAAACTGAAAAATCATCCATGAATACCTCCATTATAGATTCTGTTAATCCTGCAAAAATAGCAGACATGCACCTTTGGAAAGTAGCAGGTGCGTTGCACATCCCGAATGGCATTCTTCTGAAAGCATAGGTCCCAAAGGGACAAGTAAAAGTAGTTTTCTCTTGGTCTTCTGGGTGTATAGGGATTTGGTAGAACCCGGAATAACCATCTAGATAGCAGAAGAACTTTTGATGGGCTAAGCGTTCAAGGACTTCGTCAAGAAAAAGCAGAGGGTAGTGATCTGTTTGCGTTGATTTGTTTAATTTCCTATAGTCGATACACATCCTCCACCCTGTCACAGTCCTTGTAGGAACTAGCTCATTTTTGTCATTTAGCGCGACAGTGGTTCCTCCCTTTTTGGGGACCACTTGGACAGGGCTGACCCATTGGGAATATGAAATTGGGTAAATTATGCCGGCTTTCAGTAGTTTGAGGACTTCAAGGCGAACCACCTCTTTAAGATTGGGGTTCATCTTTCTCTGGTGCTCTCTTGAAGTCTTGAATTCTTCGACCATGGGCAATCTATGCATGCATAAGGCTGGGTTTATACCTGTCAGGTCAGTTATTTTGTACCCAATGGCTTTCTTGTGTTTCTTTAACTCAATGAGAAGCCTTTCTTCCTAGTCTTTCGTCAGAGTGGAATTGATGATAACTGGACATAGTTTTTCTTTGTCCAAGAAGACGTGTTTAAGTCCCGTTTGTATAGTCTTCATCTTGGGAGCCTTGGGTGCTTCTGTTGCTTCTAAAATAGTGACAAATTTGAGCTCCTCAAAGGTGGCTGTTGGCGCTTCTTCAGCTTTCTCTAAGTGTTGCAAGCATTGTTGAACCAATTCATTGGCTGATAATTTGACTTCTGGATTTGTTAGAACATTCTCTAACTCATCAGATGGCTCGGATATTTCCAATTGGGACATTTGATGTATTGCATCTAAGAGAAAAACCTCCTCTTGAATGTTGGGACCTTTCATGTTGTTCAGGACCCAGAATTGAATTGCTTCTTTTCCCAGTCTTAGAATGATTGTGCCAGCTTCAACATCAATGAGCGCCCTGGCTGTGGCAAGGAAAGGTCTGCCAAATATTATTGGGTATCTTAGATCCTCCTTGATATCCATAATGACAAAATCACATGGGACATAGGCATCTTTGCCTATCCTGACTGGAATGTCTTCAATAATTCCTAGGGGTGCAGTGATAGTGGAATCAGCTAACTGAATTGTCATCGTTTTGGGTAGCAAGTCAGTGAAACCCAATCTTTTACACATGGAGTAGGGCATAATTGATATGCTTGCCCCTAAGTTAGCTAATCCCTTTTTTCTCGAAGCATTTCCAATACAACACTGAATACCGAAGGAACCAGGGTCCTTCCTTTTCTATGGCATCTTATTAACAATGATATCTGAGGTGGTCTGAGCTAGTTTGACGATCTCTTGCTCTTCAGTAATGTACTTCCTTGATAGCAAGGTTTTCAGGTATTTAGCCCAAGCTGGTGCTTCGGAGAGGGCATCGAGGAGCGAGATGTCGATATAGAGTTTCTTCATCGTCTCCTTGAATTTTTGGAATCTAGTGTCCATCTTAGTCTCTTTCAATCTTTCTGGATATGGTATCTTAGGTTTATATTACGGGACCTCTGACTCCTTGGGGGCTTGTTCCTTTTCTTTGCCTTTTTCAGTCTCTACATAATTCTCAGTTGCTAGATTCGAGCTTGCATTTGGAACAAAGACAGGTGTATCATCATCATCATGAGTGATCCTTGTAGCTTCATGAAAGACATGACCCGATCTTGTAGTGATGGCATTCAATTGCTCTGGTCTATTCTGATCGTGTCTTCAGTTTGACTCTGGTTGGCCAGCAAAAATACCTGCTGGTGGTTTCAATTGGGCAGAAATTTGTGCTAATTGAGCCTCTACAGCCTTCTGCTGAACTTGCTGATTAGCGAGCATGGTTTGTTGTGATTGTAACATCTGCCTAATCATAGTTATCTCATCAGTTGGCTGGGAAGGGATATTTTTCTGTTGAAATTGTTGTTGTCCTTGATGTGGTTGTTGTGGAGGTGGTGCTAACTGAGGCTGTTGCAATTGCTGTAGCTGAGGGGGTAACTGTGGGTGCAGAGGAGGATGGGTGTATTGATAGTAAGCGGAGGGATTTCTTTGGTCGTTGGATCTTGGTAAGTTATTTCTAAGGTTCCCTTGATTTTGGTTAAAGTTGCTTTGAAATCCTGGTGGCAATCTATTAGAGGATCTGCCTTGCGTTTGATGTTGCGGGTTGGCAGTCCCTACAGGATTCCCATATTGAAACCTGAGATGGTTTCTTGGTTGACTTGGATTATAGTAAGCTTGTCTTGGTATGGAATGAATGGAATTAACTTGTTCGGGCATCTGATCTTCAGGTTGTTCGATGATTGGTTCATACTGTTGTTTGCATATCCATCATTACATTATAAAGTAAGCCACATGACAGTGTAGGGTGATCAGATGTGTGACAGGCTTCACAAGTCCCTGTAGCAACTTTAACTTGTTGGACTTGGGGGTTTTTCTTCTTATCATATTCTCTAAATGAAGTTTCGAGTGCCTGCTATTTGTGAGCTATAGTCTTTAAAGCTTCAGCAATAGCCTTCATTTCCATTGATTCCTCAGCTTTATAAACTTTGAGGACTCCCTTACCAGATGATCGTCCCCAATTGGATTGGTTCTCAGCTCCAAGTGTAATGATTTTCCAAGCATCCTTGTAGTTCTTCGTCATAAAATTTCCTCCAGATGAGGAATCCAGAAATTGCTTGATGTCATCACTTACCCCCCTATAGAATGTCTCTATTAATTGATTTTAGGAGATACCGTGATGAGGGTACTTCCTTAGAAGCTCCTTAAATCTTTCCCATGCTTCTGCGAGCAATTCTCCAGGAAGTTGGGCGAAGTGATTGATCTGCCCCCTAATTTCGTAGGTTAATGAAGGAGGGAAAAACTTTTCCAGGAACTTTTCTTCCAAGGGAGCCCATGTGGTGATGATTGGCTCCCGATCAAGTGAGTTGTACCAACTCAAAGCCCTTCCGGATAGAGTGAAGTGGAAAAGATGTAGCATTATTGCGTCAAAGGCAACTCCGGCTTGTGGGACAAGTCGGCAAAGTGCCTTGAATCTCTTCAAGTGATCCATGTAGTCATCTTCAAAACCACCAGAGAAGGAGATACCCGGCATGATTTGAATCCATTGTGTCCGGATTTCAAAATTGGGTATGTTGATGATTGTTGGCCAGATTGAATGATTGTCTTCATAGTTCTTGGGGATGGCATAGTCCCTCAATTGCTTGTTTCTTAGCTCCAGCTAGGCAGCTTGGTTAGCTGCTTCATTTTCGGCTCAAAAGCGGGCCTGTTCTTCAGCTCGGATTTCTGCTTGGATCTGACATTGAGTGTCGGCAATGAGTTTTTCTCTCTGGGCGGCAATGGCAGTGTTGACCCTTTCCATTACTAACGCAGCTTGGTGTTGATCTTCAGCCATTTGTCTGGCTCTTTGGCGGTTAAGTCTGATGCGGCGGTGGAAGCTTCTCACTACCTCAGAGTCGTACTCTGGATCAGGGGAGAATCTGAGATTATGCGATGGTTGCATACATGTATTCAACCTGAGTAGAGAAAGAAACACACCTTTTAGATGATGCAGGAGATATGATGAATTCAAAAAGATATGGAATAATGTTTAAAGGAAAGTGTAAAACCCTAACCAACTAGCAAGATGGTAAATTAAATTAAAATTTTCCGTTGTCCCCGGCAACGGCACCAATTTTTTGATGGAGCTTCCACTCACGTGGAATTGCGCGCACCACTAAAAATCCTAAAGATAGTAAGTCTTTAGGTTTAGCCTTGCTTATACTAGATTGAGAACTCCACCCACGTATGCTAGGATACGTGGAAGTCTTATCGTAGTATAGTTAAGGGTCGAATCCACAGGACAACGGTCTTGTTGAGAGCAACAAGATGGAAAACATTAGAATCTCACTTAACCTCTTAACAATTGGTACCTAAATCGAAAAGTTGGATTGGTTGTTTTTAAACTAAGTGCGAGTAAAATAAAGCAAGAAAGTAAATTTAAGGTTGTTAACAATGATAAGAAACCACTAGGATGTGATCGGCTTTCACCACCACTACCCATGGATCAAAACATGCATCATAAAAACATAACCTGCAATAAGAGTCTAAACAGTTAGTATCTTTGTAGATTTAGTTTCCTTTCAGAGAACTAACTACAAGAAGTGTAGGAATGTTGCAATGCCAGCCATCCTCGAACGAATGGTCACCTACTTTACACCATTCCCTTTGCAAAGTGTGTTCCTCGACTTATCAAGGTTGTACTTTCATACGTCAACTGATTCCATTTCATAGTATGAAAGTACAACAATGGAAGTGAGTTTACGCCACTTCTTGAAAAACACTCCTAGATACTGAAACAGATGCATGGTGGATACATGCATCAAGAACCAACATTCAATCGAGATTTGAATCTGATAGTACAAATGTAGACAATTCATACTAAAAGATAAAAGATAACACAAGTTGGTGATCAAGAAACAAGCATTCATTAAACGATTGATGTTGAACTGAAAAGAAATTATAACTCTATTGCAAAATATGGATTACATTGCATGAAATGAAAACATGGGTAGCGGGACTACTCCCCGCACCCTAGTGAATGAGACTACTGTGACGTCCCCGGATTTTGATTTCTCCAAACCCTATTGGGAATGAGATGTCAGAATCCGAAAACATCATCCAATCATATCAGAAAGTGATGTGGAAGCATAATACGCATACATGAACATACAACCATAACATTTATCAACATTCAACATGTATATTAATACAATAAGAATTATTACACAATTATTTACAATTACATATTGAATGAAGATTCTACAGTCGAAGAACATGTATGCTAAACTAGGATCTATACAATAGGTACAACATGTACAACTTGCTCACATCCTGTACTTTTCTCCCATGCTATCTTTGAACCTAAAACATACGTGAAACAACAAATCAACACACAAGGTGTTGTGTACATGGGCAGAAAGATACATATATTTATGGCTTTCATAATTTTGAAAAAGATTTGCAGAAGGAAAGAAAATCATAGAAAACACTTCTTTATTAAGCGAAATACATCAATTTAAGTCATTTTCCTAGATGAATTGCATTATCAAGGTGGACTAGTACCAAAACATAAATATTGGGCCCATCCCCGTGTACCAAGTACTCTAGGGAAACTCCCCGTACACCGTGTGCTCTAGGGAGGTGTACTAGCCAACATTAATCCATTCCCTCGTAAGGGGGATAATGAACACCTTAAATAACTACAAAGCATCTACTTATCATTTATGTTTACAAGTGATAAAACATCGAGTACTATATAGTGCTACTACATCCAATATTTGCAAATAGAAGAGAGCATACATACATATCATGATTGCAAGCAAGAAAACCATAGTCATATACTTAAATAAAACCCACGTACCTGAGTTCATAGATTTCTAACGTATCCTTGATCATCTAGAAGTCTGGTCATCACCTGATTAAGACAAGACCACATACTATCATCAGATTCTCATCATCTTAACCCTAGTCGTGTTCATTAGGGTTTATATTATCTCATTAGGATATTCCAACATTTACTTGCATTATTGTCTTATATTTAACTTACTGATGTCATTTTCCAGATTATGATCCATTATCTGAATATTAGGTTTCATATCCTTTTTGTGCACATAATAACCCTAGTTTATATACATTATTCCAGTTAGGGTTACAACTCATGTATTAAGAGTCATCTTCATATAACATGAATTCTATGCATATAACTGATCTCAGATTTATATATTATATTCCAGTTACAGATATGAGGGTATTCTGTAAGTTTCATCATTTATCGAGCACATATGCATTAATTATAGTTTATATAGGGTTATTAGCCCTAATTAGTCATATTAATCAAATTACAGGATTTTGTGCATCAACATGACCATATCTGACATCATATGCATTCTATACATAATTGTGGACCTACTGATATTGTTCCATGATTTTATGTCATCATTTGCTATTTATTACTCATGGACTAAGTATTTTACAACTAATAAGATATCATTGATATTAGTGGATCAAAAGCCTGATATTATTGTTCTATGTTGTTCTACACATTTTTCTGAGAATTTCAATACCTTATTTGTATTTTTCTGATAAGCAGACTAATTACTATGAATTTGGGAAGAACTAGTAACTTTTGGAGATTTTACCTCAAACGGCCAGTCTGGGCCTGCCACGTGTCCACTAAGAGGGCACAGCTTCACTTGTTGGCCGCCTGGTTCAACTTTTGGGCCGGCCGGTCCAATGATGGTCTGGGCTCGGTTCACTGCTGATCTAACTAGACCGCCTGGTCCTTCCCTTCCTCGCTCTCTCTCACATACATGTTCTCAGCGAGACGCTAGCAAGTGCCTGCCGCCGTCGATCTTCTCCTGGGCCTATGGTCGGCCAACAAGACCTCCTCCTCACGGAGCCGCCACCGCGGATGTAGCCTCCAAGCTCGTCGTTGTGCCTCCATGCGGCTCGGACAGCCCAAAGCCGTGGAGGGTTCTCCTCCGGTGAGACTTTGTTGCAGACCCCGTTCTCTGCCTTGAACTGTTGTTGCCGTAACTCACGAGGCTGACCACGGTGAGGACTCAACCTCCTTCTCTCCTTTCTCTCTGCGTCTGCTTGATATTGCCCCCGATCGACACCCGCTGCCACAAGCTGCTTCCTCCAACCTAGGCGCCGCCGCAGCAGGCATATCTCCGGCATGAGATCCTGCACCTCCGGCTCCTCGGTCTCTTCTCCTACTTCCACACAGGGCCGCACAGCTGGTTCACCTCCTCACGCCACCTCTGGTTTGTAGATGTTGCGATCTGTGATGGACATAGGAGCTCCGGCTGATCACAGGAGGGGTCGGCGACCTACCTACATTGCGTTGTAGGAGTCAGACTCCTTGGAATCTCTACCACACCACCGCCGGCCCTCCAATCTAGATAGGTCAGGGATATTAGAATATTAGTTCCTCCTCGTCTTTAGGGCTGACTACTGCAGATAGCAATGGAGAAAGGAGGACGAGGAGAAGGGGTCGAACAGCCTGTAGAAACCACTCACGCTGGAAATGAGGGGGGTGTCGTTTGAGAGCTTCTAAGCTACCGCAGCCATCTAACTGCCTATCCGATGTGGATTCCTACGTGATCAGCGGATCGAGATGGGGATCTAAGACTGCATCTTCTCCCCCGCGCAGCTCGGAGGTTGAAGACAGGATCTTGATTGTCGAATCTCATCTGATGGCTGCAAAACTTCCACGCCACTCACCCATATCTTCCCAAGCTAGTGGTCGCGTGGTGGGTTAAAAGAATTGGTATCCTTGGTCACGTTATAGTCAAAGAGGGAAAAGAAAAATTATTCAATTTATCATATATGAAAGCATCCGTATTTCTCAAACGGTTAGTAGGATTTCCATGCAATTTAAACCATAGGTTCTTCATCACCTAAATCCTCACATTATCAAGTCTGAACCCAAAATCCCAATAGTTCACCATCTAAATTGACTCTCAAATAGCCTCATAAATATTTGTATAGACCTAAAATCAAGTCACTTGATCCTCAACTCTTGACCAAACAAGTCCAAAAATACCTTTTATGATCCTAACATACCTCAAATTTCATCAACTTAGTACTTGGGTTCATTGAGACTGTGAAATGGGTCCCTTGTACTCATAAGCACCCAAATCAATTGATACATAAATATATTCATCATAATTGAACTCAGTTCGTGTCCTAGCCATCAATTGTATCTTTGTTCACACTCTCTAAGTGAAAAGAGTCAATAATTGAACAACTAACTCCTCTGTTTGGTACCATTCATCCATATGACACTCATGGTCTTAAGATACTATATTTGGTATGAAAACCCAAAAATATGGGTTATCACAACTACTCACTCATAGCAAGGACAAAGAAGGAGGCGAGAAGAGAGAGAGAGAACGTCATCCCCATAAAGGAAAGAGGAAGGTCAACCCCTTAGAGAGAGAGACGATCTTCAAACTTCACAGGTTGCTCAACGATGAGGTCTCCTATTCACACCTTCTTTGGCGATGAGAGAGAAAGCAACTTTTGGATGGAGTGTGGATCTCAGACTGGAAGCCTTGGGTCAGAGGGTGAAGGATGAAATAGCTCTGGAGTGGCATAGGCAGCCTTTGGACGTCTGACACTTCATCCTTTGGGAGGACCCCTCGGGTCTTATTTATAGGATTTAAGTGGAGTCCAACCGGTTTGGGCAGTTTTGGGTCCAAACGTTCTTGAAGATCGTTTGGGTTCTGAGACCGTTTGGACCCTGAGACCATTTGGACCCTGAGACCATTTGGGCTCTGAGACCGTTTGGACTCTGAGACTGTGTGGACCCTGACACTGTTTGGCTTCATGTGGTCTTGAGACCGTGTGACTCCATGCGGTCTTGGGATCGGATGGCTTCATGCGGTCTTGAGACCGTGCGACTCCATGCGGTCTCGGGACCGGTTGGCTTCATGTGGTCTTGAGACCGTGTGACTTCATGTGGTCTCGGGACCGGTTGGCTTCATACGGTCTTGCGACCATGTGACTCCATGCGGTCTCGGGACCGGTTGGCTTCATGCGGTCTTGAGACCGTGTGATTCCATGCGGTCTCGGGACCGGTTGGCTTCATGCGGTTTTGAGACCGTGTGCCTCCATGCGGTCTTGAGACTATGTGAGGCTTTTGTGATTCTTTTGTGTCTTTTCTGTAAGTAAAAAAAGAGAAAAGTTAATCTAATAGTATATTTGTAATAAGAGAGAAAAGTTAAGGATTCTATCTAATTTATCTGAGAAAGAGTATGGAAAACTAAAGGAAATTGTTAAGATAACATCACAAAATTGGAAGTTATCAAACTATATCTTTTCTCAGAAGGAGTTGAATATGAGACAACATCATTGGTTGGAATTCGTGAAGGATTATGATTTCTCCATTAATTATCATCCAGAAAGGCCAATGTTGTGGCAGATGCTCTTAGCAGGAAATGGACTGGTAGAATGGCTAATTTGATGATCCAAGAATGAAAGCTACTTGAAAATGTTACTCACTGATGACCATCTGTCAAAGGCCCAAAGAAGATATCCATGGCATGTTTGATAGCACAACCTAAGTCGATAAAGAGAATTAGGGAGTCCCAACTTGAAAATGCTGAGAGAGAGAAAATGATGAAGGTGATTGAGGAAGAAGGATCTCAGTTTTCTATAGGGTCTGATGGGAGTACAAGATTTATGGAACATCTTTGGGTTCCTAATACTTCCAATATGAGAGAGGAAGTAATGAAGAATGCTCATATGACAACATTCTGTATCCATCCAGGAAGCACAAAGATGTTCAAAGACCTACAATGAAGTTTTTAGTGGCCAGGAATGAAAAGGGACATAGATGATTTTGTCTCCAGATGTCTAGTTTGCCAACATGTGAAGATTGAACATCAAAGAACAGCAGGATTACTACAACCATTGGAGATACCTGAATGGAAATGGGATTTATAACAATAGATTTTGTGGTGGGTTGCCTAAAATAAAGAAGAAAAATGACTGTATATGAGTTCTTGTGGACAGATTAACAAAGAATGCACCTTTTCTTTCCATGAAAGTGGGTCAATCTATTGATAGTCTAGCCAAGATGTACATTGATGAAATCTTGAGGCTTCGTAGTGTCCCAAAATCTATTATTTCTAATAGAGATCTACGTTTTACCTCCTACTTTTTGGAAAGCCTGCAAAAAGCTTTGGGCACAAAATTGAGATTCAACACATCCTTTCATCCACAAACTGATGGGTAATCTGAATGGACAATACAAATGTTGGAGGATATGTTGAGAGCTTGTGTTCTTTCATGGAAGGGTATCTAGGAGGAACATTTACCTCTAGTGGAGTTTTATTATAATAATAGTTATCACACAAGCATTGGTATTGTAACATCCCTGACTTGGGTTATGTACTAACCCTAGGTCTTTTGCCTAAATTAAGTGATTAGATGCTTGTCTTTATCTGTTGAAATGTAATTAAGGCTTTTGAGGAACTTATATTTCCATTTCAGTCCTTTTTTAACAATGTTGCAATATTGTTTTGTTAAATATGGACTAAAGTGCAAATTACCCAAGTTGAGGGGTTAACTTGCAAATTGCACATGTTGAGATGTTCCTCTAATGTTGAGACATCATAAGAATGAATATGATGTAGTGGTATAGATTCTCCAAGCTTGAGCACCAAGATATAACTTATAGAGCAATCCTTATGCTTTAAAACCTAGTTTTGGTGTAAAGTGCAAATTACCCAAAACATAGGATGCAACATGTAAAATATACCCTCTAGAGTATCTCTCATGTTTCTTGGCATCAAGTAGATCAAATAAAATGATAGGGGCGCCTCATTTGAATGATTAAGTAAGAAAGATAACCTTAATACTTAAATAACCAAGTTTTAAGCAAAATGGCCCTTTCATATATATAACTTATTAAGATATATGGTTTCTTTTCCTTTAACCTTGGATAAGAGAGAGGTTTTGCATGTGAAAAGGAGGAAGAAACGTGTCCAAGGGTGGAGTAAGCATGAGTGGATGGGTTTAAGAAATAAGAGAAAGAACTATCTTTTTCTTTGTCTTGATAATACCCAAAAATATATAAGCACCCTTTTTCCTCAAAACAAAGGATCGTTCCTTTAGTTCTTTCTCCTCATCTTCTTGCTTTGGACCGACCAAGAGGGATATCTAGAATACAGGAAGATGACCAAGTTAATTTGGTAAGTATGGGTCATCACCTAGCTCGAATTCTTGGAGGAAACCCTAATATAAGGTTGGTTTGTTAGTTTTCCTTACACAACTCTTCTTTCTAGCCATCTTCTCCATCAAAATCTTGAAGAACGGACCTTGGGAAACCTTTGGAGCTTCATCCACCATTAAATATATGAAGCTTGGATCTCTAGATAAGATCTAAAGGTGGGTTTTATAACTCTAACCCTTAAGTTTTGTTATTGCATCCTTCTTTCTTAGAAACGTTGCTTATTCTTCTTCTTTAGACACCTTTGTGTGTTCTTGCAAGCAATTCCGTGAAGAACAGCCCCTGTTCTTGAGGTAGAAGATGATGACGTTAATATCTATGTTTATCATAAATCTTGCTTTAGCAAACGGTCTCTAACCCTTTGCTCAAACGGTTACCCAAACCGTTTGGGAGCAAACGGTTTCAAACCGTTTGAATGCAAACAGTTTCAACCAAACCGCATGAAAGCAAACGGTCTAAGACCGTTTGGATGCGTTGACCAGGCATTGACCATTTGGAGGTCTGTTGAGAATAAAGTGGGATAATTTTCTACTAAAAATCATCCATTAATTTCAAGAAAATCACCAATTGAAGGCCCAATAATCGTCAAAACCCTAATCGGGTTTATTGCTGATTTCAACAATTTAACTAAGTTGAAGTTTGGGTTGAGTGACCCAAACGGTTTCAAAACCATTTGGGGATCACCAAAACGGTCTCAAGACCGTTTGGGGGTCACCCAATACCGTTTGGAGGTCTAGAGTTAAGTAGGGTTGACCAATTGAGGGTCCAATGATATCAAGTTGTTGAATAATTGAGTGCTGATTTGGTGACCAAACCTAGGGTTCAAACTTTAAGTGAATGAATTGGTGTTTGATAAAATATTGGGCAAACGGTCTCAAGACCGTTTGGAGGATATCCAAATGATCCCAAGACCGTTTGGGGGTCACCCAAGACCATTTGGAGATCTAGGGTTGAGTATGGTCAAGTGGTTGAAGATCTAAAGGTAACAAGTTGAAGTACAATTGATTAGTGACCTAATGATCAAATCAATGAGACAAACCTTGATAGGTTGAGTTAGTTTTTGATGTTGACTTGAGAAAATGGTCTCAAGACCATTTCGAGGTCATCCAAACGATCCCAAGACCTTTTGGGGTCAGGTCATGACCAAATTGAATGATGGTTCAATGATTCCAAATCAATTAGACTCATGTTGATGTATGTTGAAGAGTAATCAATTTCAAACCCTAATCCAATTGATCCAAGCCCTAATTGATGAACAATTGAGGATCAAATGAGTGTCAAATCAGTTGAGGGTCGACCTAATTGACTCTATTGATAAGTGGCTAACCAGTGCATGGTTGATTGAGGGGTTCAACATTGGAAACCCTAACTCAGTTGAAGAGGTTGAGACACTTTTTGGTCCATGCGGTTTTGAGGTGGTTTGGACAAAACAGTTTCAAGACCGTTTGGGACCAAACAATCCCAAATCGTTTGGTGCCCATGCGGTTTCAAGAACGGTTGTGTCCATGCGGTTTCAAAGTCAACTTGGCCAAACGGTCTTCAAGACCAAACGGTCTCCATGACCAAATGGTTTTGAGTGTGCACTTTATCAAACGGTTTCAAAAGTCAACAAGACCAAACGGTCAACAACACCAAACAGTTTCAAAGATTGTCCAAGACCATTTGAGGGTTTAGAGTGCAAGACCGTTTGAGGTCTAAAAAGGTCAAGATCGTTTGATGCCTTAGTGGTCAAGATGGTTTAGTGGTTGATTAACTTAAACCTTATAGATACCTAAAGTGATTAAGGGATTAAGTAATTAGTTGATTAATGTATATTATGATCAAGTGGTGAACATTACTAATGTACCCTTGATAAGATAGAGAAACCAATACCTTTTGATCAAGTGAGCCTTAATGATCACATTAGTAATGACATAACCCATGATGCCAAGGTTGATTTGACTTAACCTAATCATGGATGATGTAAACATCATCGGATAGAAAGAGGAGAGAGAAGACTCCTTATATGAATGAGAATCAAGTAATAAACCTCCAATATGAATGAATATATCTAATTAGAGCATGATCCTTCATAGTGAGATCATGGAAACCCTAATTATGATGGTTAATGAATCTTAACCTAATTTGAAGGCATTAATGGGAATAATCCAATGTGATGTAACGTGAATAGTAAACCCTAATCTAGGGTAATGTGATGTAATGTGAATAGTAAATCCTAATCTAGGGTAATGTGATGTAATGTGAATAGTAAACCCTAATCTAGGGTAATGTGATGTAATGTGAATAGTAAACCCTAATTCTGGGTTATGCTTTTAAGCATGAAACCCTATGATTGAATTAGGAAATAATTTGTACTGTGCTTATATAGACAAAATGAGCATGTTAACAATTGTGCTAATCATGCAGGTTTTTATACAGAAGTAATCATAGCCAGGTAAGGGTTATGATGTCATATTCATTAAATGCACTTTATGAGTTTTAAAAGTAATGATATGATATGTTGCCTAGTAAGAGGTAACATATGAGATTAATAGGCTATATGAGCCATGAGAAATGTCTATATTGCCATCAAGTCATCAATATGTTACTAGGTAACAAATGTTTTGATAATCTAAGGGTTTGAACAGCCATATTCTTGAATCACAATGATGAGATGGTTAGGGATTGATATCCCAATGTTAACTAGATGTGAAATGAACCTGATACAATTAGTACTCTTTCTTTATAGCAATTGTCTTATTGGTTTATGCTTGAGAACATGCCTGATGCTAAAAGAATGCCATAATGTACTTAAATAATCAAGTATAATGATATCATGTAGAGCCCTGACCATAGATCCATCATTGTCAGAAGTTAAATGGTGGTGAAATGGGTTTTCCTAAGGGAACTCCTGGAGAGCATACTTTTGAGTATGTGGGGGTTATGGATGCAAATATCCTTATGTCCTAATGTAGTATGTGAGATGTACCTTTAATCTCTCAGTCCTTCATTATATGTTTATGCCAGGATGATGTATCACTAATCTCCTGATGATGTTGTTAATGCCGCATCGATGAGAGATAAACAAGAAATCCCTTGATGGCGAAGAGAGTACAGAACGCCACTGTAACTCTAATAGTGAAGTTGCCAGAATACCCTAGAAAGCTATTTGAGCAGAGACATAAGATGTCCTGCATGTTGTTCCTCATACTGACTGAGGAGGATGAGGTCATAGGACTCCAGCTCTTCTAATGACCTATGTATGGTACCGATTGTGATTTAGTAATGGTCGGTTGGAGTATGAGAGGTGTAACTCATCTCCTCAGGGCATAAATATGTTTTTAAAACGTAATCAGCCATGTAGCATATTTGCTTAGGTGAACTATGAGAAACAATGATTGATGATACACTATTTATAATGCTCTAGTTGAATAACTAGTATACATGTTCTTCGTATTCTTTATTTTTATATGTCTTGTCATTCAATTAAGTTATAATTGAAATGATTGCTTAAAAGAATGTTGCTTCACTTAGTTTACACAATGATAAACCTACGTTGAATGTTTATAGTTCTACTTCTTAATGTTATTCCAGTATTGCAATAACAATACTTCTAGAGGAGAGTTATAACTCTCACTGGGACAATTATTCAATTGTCTCACCCCTGTGGGATTCAACTTCTTAGGTAGACACCAAGGACGAAGGAACCCTTCAGTGGGTGAGCAGCAACAGCAACAGCAGCAACAACAACATCAGGGACAACAGCGATCCTCAAGTGGAGACACTAACTGTCAAGTTTTGTAGATAGAATGTCCTATGTGTCGTCTCTGTACTCTCAGGTCCTAGGAGTCAGTAGATGTTTAAAGTAGATCTGAGAATTTTGACGTAAAGCCTCGAGATTTTTGTATACTGCTCATGTACAGTTAACAAGGCAATTGATGTTTATCATCCTCGAGATGTGTTTGTTACAGAGATGTAATGAAGGATCAGTTTGTAAATAACCTATCATACTTTCTTATGAAAAGTTCTAATTTTTAGTGATTTTAAGTAATTTTGCTGCTAACAAAATGCTTCCGCATTAGTTTAAATTCATTAATTGTGTTTTCGTGTGATGGTCATTAAAATTAGTGGTATCAGAGCTCTAGGTTCCCTGAGTCTACAGAGACATAGGACTTAGGTTGTTGAGTCTGTTCTAGTGTCTTCCAGTATATCTGATAGTATCTTCTGCTCATGAGGAGGGGAATATAAAACTAAGAATGTCTGGACCACATGAGGAACACGTTGTAGAGAGTAGTGTTGTTGAACCCAGAGGAGGTGCAAGAAACCAAGAAAGGGAAGAACCTGTACCTGAACCACTCGAGTTCAATCCAACTGATATGGGGAACCCAGCCTTCCAATCCATGTTTCGGCAGTTCATGACTGCCATGACACATATGACTGATAGGATGCCTATATTTGTACCTAGGGAACCTACCCATCCTGAAGGACAAGGAATCAGCAAGACATTTGAATGACTTCGTCGAGTTGGAGCCACAGAGTATGCAGGAACAGCTGACCCTGTAAATGTTGACTTGTGGTTAACTGAACTAGAGAAGGCCTTTAGAATCATGAACATCCCAGAAGCTAAGAAGGTTAGACATGCCGTATACCTTCTCAAGGGGAGTGCTGGTCACTGGTGGACCATGGAAGAACAGAAAAGGCCAGGTGTGGAGATTGCATGGGAAGTCTTTTGACGGGAATTTATCAGCAGATATTTCCCTAAGACGTTTCCGGATGAGAAAATCTCTCAGTTTGAGAGGTTAAGGTAGGGACCTATGAACATTAGTGAATACGAGGCTAAGTTCATGGAGTTGTTGTAGTTCTGTCTGCACATGGCAGCTACAGATGAAGAAAGGATTAGACATTTTGAGAAAGGGTTAAATGTTGAGTTGACCACCCCAGTGTCTGCTCTGGAGAACAGGGAAAGGTTTTCTACCTTTGTGGAATCGGTCAGGAGGATAGAGAGGTATGTGGCAGAGAAAAGACAGACCTAGAACAACAAGATGTATCCCCAGTTCCAAGGATCCTCATCTAAAGATTTCAAGAAACCTAGGTTTTCTACGCCTACACCACCACCTAGATTCAGTACCCAGATGCAATGGACGTCAATTAGAGGTAGAGGATGAAGCTTACCATTAGAAGGAGCTCACAGTTCAGCATCTATGTCGGTTACAGGACCACCCAAACCACAACAACTGAACAGAAGTTGTTATATATGTGGAAAGATGGGACATCTGATGAAAGATTGCAGAGCCAGAGAAGTGAGTGTAACTCAACCTCAAAGGCAGAGTCAGCAAGGATCTCAAAGGAGACAGTTTCCAGGAGGAGCTAGAGGACGTGGACAAGTATCCCAAGCTGGATCATCGGCACCAGGTCAATGAACACCAAATCAACCACAGCCAACGACAAGATTTTATGTGATGAATCCACCTGATGTAGTGATCAACCCTCGGGTTGTGGCAGGTCAGATGGAATTGTTATATTCTAATATGTCTACATCTTGTATTGTATCTGTTTTAATTGATCCAGGTGCTACACACTCCTTTATCACTCAAAGAGTGATTCTTGACTGCAACTTGACTACAAGTCATAGGACAGATAGTTTGTTGCTAGAAACTCTGTTGATGGGATCTGTCGTGTTGTAGGAAGTATGTTCTCCCTGCACCCTCTTCTTTTCTGAACATCACATTCAAGTGGATCTTATACCACTTGAGATGCATGGATTCGATGTAATCCTTGGGATGGATACCTTAGAAAGGTATAAGGTTGTCTTGGATTGTGTGTCCAAGCAGGATGTGTTCACTAATGAAAGTGACACATGGATCTTTCAAGGAGATAGAAAGATTCTACCAACCTGTCTTGTGTCAGCTATGGTTGCTAAGAAGCTGATGAGGCGAGGATGTTATGCATTCTTGGCCCATGTGGTAGATACTACCATGGAGAGTCTAACCCTTCTGAAGTTTCGGTAGTTAGGGAATTTGAAGATATATTTCCTGAAGAACTTCCAGGTGTACCACCGCCCCGGGAGATTGATTTTGAAATTAATTTAGTTTCGGACATGCAACCAATAGCTCAAACACCATATAGGATGGCACCTGCTGAGATGGCAGAACTCAAGAAACAACTACAAGAGTTACTTGAGAAGGGTTTCATCCGACCGAGTACTTCACCCTGGGGTGCTCTGGTACTCTTTGTTAAAAAGAAAGACGGTTCAATGCGGTTGTGCATTAATTATAGACAGTTAAATAAAGTAACAATAAAGAATAAGTATCCTCTACCGAGGATTGATGATCTCTTTGATCAATTGCGTGGTGCAACTGTCTTTTCAAAGATATATAGATTTGAGGTTAGGATATCACTAGCTGCGTATTAAGGATGGTGACATACCTAAGTCTACCTTTAGGACAAGGTATGGTCATTATGAGTTCACAGTTATGTCGTTTGGACTAACAAATGGACCAGCTGCATTTATGGAACTCATGAATAGAATCTTTCTACCTTTTCTCGATTAGTGTGTTGTTGTCTTTATAGATGACATCCTGATCTATAGTAGAGATGCTCAGCAGCATGAACAACATCTTCGAGAGGCTCTAAATTTGCTAAGAGAGCATAAGTTATATGCTAAGTTTAGCAAGTGTGAGTTTCGGTTACCAGAAGTTTCTTTTCTTGGACACGTAATATCTGCTTCAGGTATACATGTTGACCCTAAAAAGGTAGAATCTGTCATGCAATGGGAGCAGTCGAAGACACCGAAAGAGATCCGTAGTTTCTTAGGGTTGGCAGGCTATTATCGGAGGTTCATTAAGAACTTCAGTTCTATAGCTTTACCCTTAACTAAGTTGACCAGGAAGGATGTTCCTTTTGTTTGGAGTGATAAGTGTCAACAATCTTTTCATCTATTGAAGGAGAGGTTGACAAGTGCACATGTGCTTGTGTTACCTGAGCAAGGGAAAGGATATATAGTTTTATGTGATGATTCCAAGAATGGACTTGGATGTGTGTTGATGTAGGATAAACAAGTGATTTCTTTTGCTTCCCGACAGCTTAAGAAACATGAGGAGAATTATCCGACACACGATCTAGAACTAGCTGTTGTAGTTCATGCCTTGAAAATCTGGAGACATTATCTTTATGGAGAGACGTTCCAGATTTTCACAGACCATAAGAACCTTAAGTATATCTTTTCTCAACACGAGCTTAACATGAGGCAACGCCGCTGGATGGAGTTAATCAAGGACTATGATTGTACAATTCATTACCATCCAGGGAAGGCCAATGTGGTTGTTGATTCTTTGAGTAGTAAATAAGCAACACTAGCCCTAGATAGAGCACAGTTAAATTCTTTAGTGTGCTCTAGGAGAGATATGCTTATCTCCTTAAGACAAGATAATGTACAGTTAAGAGTATCGTTGTTATCTAGATTGTTAGCTGTGATGCACATAAAACCTACTCTGTGACAGTAGATCAAGGAATCACGACAAGTTGATGGTGTAATTCAGCAGATTAGATCGAAGTATGGTAGTGAGAAACGAGAAGGTTTCCATGACTCATATGATCAGGTAGCCTGTTATCATGGTAGGATGATAGTACCGGATGTGGATAACTTGAGAAAGTTAGTCCTGGAAGAAGCTCATTCTTCAATGTATGCTATGCATCCAGGAAGCACCAAGATGTATTGAAACTTGAAAGATATGTATTGGTGGCCTGGTTTGAAGAAAGGCGTTGCTGAGTTTGTTATGCGGTGTCCTGTGTGTCAGCAAGTTAAAGCTGAACACCAGAAGCCTGCAGGAACAATGCAACCTTTACCCATACCACAATGGAAGTGGGATCATGTGACCATGGATTTTGTGGTTGGTCTACCCAGGACAGCCAAAGGACATGATTCCATATGGGTAATAGTTGATAGGTTAACAAAGACAGCACATTTCTTGCCTGTCAAAACAACCTATTCTGCTGAGAAGATGGCACAGTTGTATGTAGATGAGATAGTATGACTGCATGGAGTCCCAGTTACCATTGTTTCTAACAGAGGTCCCCAGTTTACGATTCATTTTTGGGAGCGACTCCATAAAGCTTTAGGCACATAGTTAAGGTTTAGTACAACCTTTCATCCTCATACTGATGGACAATAAGAAAGGACTATATGAACCTTGGAGGACATGCTTAGAGCATGTGTTCTTCAGTTCACAGGGAGTTGGGATCTGCATCTAAGCTTGATGGAGTTTGCCTACAACAATAGCTATCAAAATAGTATTGATATGGCACCTTATGAAGCTGTGTATGGTAGACGTTGTAGATCACCCTTATGTTGGTATGAAATCGGTGAATATCAGCTTTTAGGTCCTAATCGTGTGCAGCAGACCACCGAGAAGATTAAGATAATACAACAACAGTTAAAGACTGCACAGGATAGATAGAAATCTTATGCTGATAAGCGTCGTAGACCTTTAGAATTCCAGGTTGGAGACAGAGTGTACCTCAAGGTCTCACCTTGGAAGGGAGTTCTTAGATTTGGAAGAAAAGGAAAGTTAGCTCCTAGGTTTATGGGGCCTTATCCAATCGTTGAACGGATTGGAAGAGTAGCCTATAAGCTAGAGTTACCACCGGAGTTACAGAAGTTACACCCAGTGTTCCACATTTCCATGTTAAGGAAATGTCATCCTGATACAGAATCAGTTCTGTAACCTATAGAAGTAGAGTTGAATGATGATGTATCTTATGAGGAAGGACCTGTGTCGATCCTTGACAGAAGAATTAAAAAGTTGAAAAAGAAAGACATAAGTCTTGTGAAAGTCCTCTGGAATCACCGTGGTGTTGAAGAAGCCACATGGGAACTAGAGGAAGAGATGAGAAGGAAATGCCCTGCTCTTTTCTCTTAAATATGTTTTGTAATGATTTCAGGGACGAAATCATTGTAGGGGTGGATAATTTGTAACATCCCTGACCTGGGTTATGTACTAACCCTAGGTGTTTTGCCTAAATCAAGTTATTATATGCTTGTGTTTATCTGTTGAAATGTAATTAAGGCTTTTGAGGAACTTATATTTCCATTTCAGTCCTTTTTGAACAATGTTGCAATATTGTTTTGTTAAATATGGACTAAAGTGCAAATTACCCAAGTTGAGGGGTTAACTTGCAAATTTCACATGTTGAGATGTTCCTCTGATGTTGAGACATCATAAGAATGAATATGATGTAGTGGTATGGATTCTCCAAGCTTGAGCACCAAGATATAACTTGTAGAGCAATCCTTGTGCTTTAAAACCTAGTTTTGGTGTAAAGTGCAAATTACCCAAAACATAGGATGCAACATGTAAAATATACCCTCTAGAGTATCTCTCATGTTTCTTGGCATCAAGTAGAGAAAATAAAATGAGAGGGGCACCTCATTTGAATGATTAAGTAAGAAAGATAACCTTAATATTTAAATAACCAAGTTTTAAGCAAAATGGCCCTTTCAGATATATAGCGTATTAAGATATATGGTTTCTTTTCCTTTAACCTTGGATAAGAGAGAGGTTTTTCATGTGAAAATGAGGAAGAAACTTGGCCAAGGGTGGAGCAAGCATGATTGTATGGGTTTAAGAAATAAGAGAAATAACTATCTTTTTCTTTGCCTTGATAATACCCAAAAATATATAAGCACCCTTTTTCCTCAAAACAAAGGATCGTTCCTTTAGTTCGTTCTCCTCATCTTCTTTCTTTGGACTGACCAAGAGGGAGATCTAGAACAGAGGAAGATTACCAAGTTAAGTTGGTAAGTATGGGTCATCACCTAGCTCGAATTCTTGGAGGAAACCCAAATACAAGGTTGGTTTGTTAGTTTTCCTTACACAACTCTTCTTTCTAGCCATCTTCTCCATCCAAATCTTGAAGAACGGACCTTGGGCAACCTTTGGAGCTTCATCCACCATTAAATCTACGAATCTTGGAGCTCTAGATCAGATCTAAAGGCGGGTTATATAACTCTAACCCTTAAGTTTTTTTATTGCATCCTTCTTTCTTAGAAACGTTGCTTATTCTTCTTCTTTAGACACCTTTGTGTGTTCTTGCAAACATTTCTATAAAGAACAGCCCCTATTCTTGAGGTAGAAGATGATGACGTTAATATCTATGTTTATCCTAAATCTTGCTTTAGCAAACGGTCTCTAACCCTTTGCTCAAACGGTTTCCCAAACCGTTTAGGAGCAAACGGTTTCAAACCGTTTGAATGCAAACAGTTTCAACCAAACCGCATGAAAGCAAACGGTCCAAGACCGTTTGGATGCGTTGACCAGGTGTTGACCATTTGGAGGTCTGTTGAGAATAAAGTGGACTAATTTTCTACCAAAAAGCATCCATTAATTTCAAGAAAATCACTAATTGAAGGCCCAATAATCGTCAAAACCCTAATCGGGTCTATTGCTGATTTCAATAATTTAACTAAGTTGAAGTTTGGGTTGAGTGACCCAAACGGTTTCAAAACCATTTGGGGATCACCAAAACGGTCTCAAGACCGTTTGGGGGTCACCCAAGACCGTTTGGAGGTCTAGGGTTAAGTAGGGTTGACCAATTGAGGGTCCAATGATATCAAGTTGTTGAATAATTGAGTGCTGATTTGGTGACCAAACCTAGGGTTCAAAATTTAAGTTAATGACTTGGTTTTTGATAAAATAATGGGCAAACGGTCTCAATACCGTTTGGAGGATATCCAAACGATCCCAAGACTATTTGGGGGTCACCCAATACCATTTGGAGGTCTAGGGTTGACTATGGTCAAGTGGTTGAAGATCTAAAGGTAACAAGTTGAAGTACAATTGATTAGTGACCTAATGATCAAATCAATGAACCAAACCTTAATAGGTTGAGTTAGTTTTTTATTTTGACTTGAGAAAATGGTCTCAAGACCATTTGGAGGTCATACAAACGATCCCAAGACCGTTTGGGGTCAGGTCATGGCCAAATTGAATGATGGTTCAATGATTCCAAATCAATTAGATTCATGTTGATGTATGTTGAAGAGTAATCGATTTCAAACCCTAATCCAATTGATCCAAGCCCTAATTGATGATCAATTGAGGGTCCAATGAGTGTCAAATCAGTTGAGGGTTTACCTAATTGACACTATTGATAAGTGGCTAACAAGTGCATGGTTGATTGAGGGGTTCAACATTGGAAACCCTAACTCAATTGAAGAGGTTGAGACACTTTTTGGTCCATGCGGTTTTGAGGTGGTTTGGACCAAACGGTCTCAAGACCGTTTGGGACCAAACAATCCCAAACTGTTTGGTGCCCATGCAGTTTCAAGAACGGTTGTGTCCATGCGGTTTCAAAGTCAACTTGGCCAAACGGTCTTCATGACCAAACGGTTTTGAGTGTGCACTTTATCAAACGGTTTCAAAAGTCAACAAGACCAAACGGTCAACAACACCAAACGATTTCAAAGATTGTCCAAGACCATTTGAGGGTTTAGAGTGAAAGACCGTTTGAGGTCTAAAAAGGTCAAGATCGTTTGATGCCTTAGTGGTCAAGATGGTTTAGTGGATGATTAACCTAAACCTTATAGATACCTAAAGTGATTAAGGGATTAAGTAATTAGTTGATTAATGTATATTATGATCAAGTGGTGAACATTACTAAAGTACCCTTGATAAGATAGAGTAACCAATACCCTTTGATCAAGTGAGCCTTAATGATCACATTAGTAATGACATAACCCATGATGCCAAGGTTGATTTGACTTAACCTAATCATGGATGATGTAAACATCATATGATAGAAAGAGGAGAGAGAAGACTCCTTATATGAATGAGAATCAAGTAATAAACCTCCAATATGAATGAATATATCTAATTAGGGCATGATCCTTCATAGTGAGATCATGGAAACCCTAATTATGATGGTTAATGAATCTTAACCTAATTTGAAGGCATTAATGAGAATAATCCTATGTGATGTAATGTGAATAGTAAACCCTAATCTAGGGTAATGTGATGTAATGTGAATAGTAAACCCTAATCTAGGGTAATGTGATGTAATGTGAATAGTAAACCCTAATCTAGGGTAATGTGATGTAATGTGAATAGTAAACCCTAATTTGGGGTTATGCTTTTAAGCATGAAACCCTATGATTGAATAAGGAAATAATTTGTACTGTGCTTATATAGACAAAATGTGCATGTTATCAATTGTGTTAATCATGCAGGTTTTTATACAGAAGTAATCATAGCCAGGTAAGGGTTATGATGTCATATTCATTAAAAGCACTTTATGAGTTTTGAAAGTAATGATATGATATGTTGCCTAGTAAGAGGTAACATATGAGATTAATAGGATATATGAGCCATGAGAAATGTCTATATTGCCATCAAGTCATCAATATGTTACTAGGTAACAAATGTTTTGATAATCTAATGGTTTGAATACCCATATTCTTGAATCACAATGATGAGATGGTTAGGGATTGATATCCCAATGTTAACTAGATGTGAAATGAACCTGATACAATTAGTACTCTTTCTTTATAGCAATTGTCTTATTGGTTTATGTTTGAGAACATGCCTGATGATAAAAGAATGTCATAATGTACTTAAATAATCAAGTATAATGATATCATGTAGAGCCCTGACCATAGATCCATCATTGTCATAAGTTAAATGATGGTGAAATGGGTTTTCCTAAGGGAACTCCTGGAGAGCATACTTTAGAGTATGTGGGGGTTATGGATGTGAATATCCTTACATCCTAATGTAGGATTTTATGTGAGATGTACCTTTAATCTCTCAATCCTTCATTATATGTTTATATCGGGATGATGTATCACTAATCTCCTGATGATGTTGTTAATGCCGCATCGATGAGAGATAAACAAGAAATCCCTCGATGGCGAATAGAGTACAGAACGCCACTGTAACTAATAGCGAAGTTGCCAGAATACCCTGGAAAGCTATTTGAGCAGAGACATAAGATGTCATGCATGTTGTTCCTCATACTGACTGAGGAGGATGAGGTCATAGGAATCTGGCTCTTCTAATGACCTATGTATGGTACCGATTGCGATTTAGTAATGGTCGATTGGAGTATGAGAGGTGTAACTCATCTCCTCAAGGCATAAATATGTTTGTAAAACGTAATCAGCCGTGTAGCATATTTGCTTAGGTTGAACTACGAGAAACAATGATTGATGATACATTGTTTATAATGCTCTAGTTGAATAACTAGTATACATGTTCTTCATATTCCTTATTGTTATATGTCTTGTCATTCAATTAAGTTATAATTGAAATGATTGCTTAAAAGAACGTTGCTTCACTTAGTTTACACAATGATAAACCTGCTTTTGCATGTTTATAGTTCTACTGCTTAATGTTATTCCAGTATTGCAATAACAATACTTGTGGCGGAGAGTTATAACTCTCGCTGGGACAATTATTCAATTATCTCACCCCCGTGGGATTCGACTTTTTAGGTAGACGCTGAGGACGAAGGAACCTTTCAGTGGGTGAGCAGTAACAGCAACAGCAGCAGCAGCAACATCAGGGACAGTAGTGATCCTCAGGTGGAGACACTGACTGTCAAGTCTTGTAGATAGAATGTCCTATGTGTCATCTCTGTACTCTCAGGTCCTAGGAGTCAGTAGATGTTTAAAGTAGATCTAAGAATTTTGGCATAAAGCCTCGAGAGTTTTATATATTGCTCATGTACAGTTAACATGGCAATTGATGTTTATCATCCTCGAGATGTGTTTGTTACAGAGATGTAATGAAGGATCAGTTTGTAAATAACCTATCATACTTTCTTATGAAAAGTTTTAATTTTTAGTGATTTTAAGTAATTTCACTGCTAACGAAACGCTTCTGCATTAGTTTAAATTCGTTAATCGTGTTTTCGTGTGACGGTCATTATCGGTATGGCACCGTATGAAGCTTTGTATGGGCGACCATGTAGATCGCCAGTGTGTTGGAGTGAAGTGGGAGAATGAAAGTTGATTGGACCTGCCATTATCCAAGAATGTGCTGATAAGGTTTATCTAATTATAGAAAAGTTGAAGACTTCCTAGAGTAGACAGAAGAGGTATGTTGACAAAAGAAGAAGGGAGTGATCTTTGAAGTTGGGGACCACGTTTTTCTGAGGACGTCTTCAACTAAGAGAGTACTGCATTTTGGTAAGAAAGGAAAGCTTAGTCCAAGGTATATTGGACCTTTTGATATCTTAGAGCAATATGGAGACTCTGCTTACAAGCTTGCCTTGCCACCAACTTACTCAAATATCCATGATGTGTTTCATGTTTCAATGTTGAGGAAGTATATTCATGACCCATCCCTTGCTATTAGCATTGATGTACCAGAAGTCCTCCATGACATGACTTATGAAGAAAGAATAATGTGTATAGTGGATCGGCGAGCTCACCAACTGAAAAGACATATTCTTCCTATGGTGAAGGTGTCCTGGAAACATCATAGTGATAACGAGGCTACATGGGAGCTCCAGTCAGATATGAAGGACAAGTACCCACACCTTTTTGGTAAGTCTTATAGTTTTGTGTTTTGTTTTCGGGGACAAAAATTCCTTTTTGGGGGGAAGGATGTAAATCATCGCAGATGTAAGAGTTTGGATGGGATCAGGAGTCCTAATCGTGTTGGACTCCAAGGCGTTATCCTAATTGGAAACCCTATCGGCCTCCCTATCTATCTATAAATACCTCTCACAACGGCCTCTTTTAGAATAAATAACAAACGTTTTTTTGTGTCCCCCCTCGCTGCTACACTCTGGAAGGACCAGAAGGGAGATCGGAAGAGGCTTTCACTTCAGTGGGGACAGGAGGTGCAGGTTTCGGGCTGGAGGAAGCACCAGTGTGGGGAAAATGTGGGAAACGGAGTGCAACGGGATGCTAATGCTAGGCTTCAGACTGCTACAAGTAGTTTCTCAGTTCGGCACATCCTTTCAAGATATGCAGTCGGATCCATGGCCAAGGCTTTTGCTTTTACTGTACTCAATGAACCAAGTTACTCTGTCCTATTATTTTTGTTGTCATAGTAGAACCTACTGATTATACAAAAATTGTGTTCATGTATGCGTGATCTGCTATACATTCATGGTTCAATATAATCTAAGAACAAAGAAAGATCATTTTTGTTAAAGTCTCGTCTTTGTTTAATGGACATGATCATATGAATCTTGTCTTATAAACTATTTTTCTTAAGATATCTGTTGTCTGAAATTCATAGATCATATATGAGGCTTAATATATACAACAATCTTCATGATCTCACTGTCTATACACATGTTATAAATTTTATCAATTACGACTATGTTACTGTTTTCTAAATCATGATCTATGGTGGACAAAAATGTTGATTTTGTTAATCTCCTTCAAAGATATGTACTACCCTCTATATACTAAATGTCTTATCCTAATCATAATGAACCTAGAATGAAAATGACCATACATAGGTCTAACGCCTATCTAAGAAGGGGAAGATAAATATCGTATTAAAGGTGAGGCTCTCTTGAACTATGTTGCTTTGTTGTGTGAAAATGCGGAATAACAAATTAGATAAAAACTAAACAAATATGGATTGTGCCTATACTGCATGATTATATGAATAATTATGACCACATTGTATACTTCTTTTTGAACCTTGTCTTAGGATCAACTGTTGACGTCTATCCCATGATACCAATATGTCACATTGTGGTATAAGTGTCCAATCTTGGGTAATGAAATGTAGGAGCTTTGCCCGCTTAGGGTTGACTGAAATATCTAGGTGACAGAAAAATCTATAGGTTGACAGATTGACTGGCTGCACCCTTGTGGTGACTGCACCCTTGTGGTGTGACTAGCTGATTGCACCCTTATGGTGACTACACCCTCGTGGTGTGACTGACTGATTGTACCCTCGTGGTGTGACTGTTTACTGACTATACCCTCGTGGTATGGCTACAACCTTTGGTTACTTTGTCACCCAAGATTCACTGAATGCATCTTGTTGCATATTTTGCTCCATGACTGTTAAAATTACTGAAATTGGTTATCATGGCGATCATGTTAGCTATCGTTTATCCTATAGAATTTACTGATTAGACTGTCTTTTAATAAATCTTACACCTTTGTGGCTGCATACGTGACTGAGAATTTTTCCCCTGCATCTGGATCCTGCAGGTACCTAGTTGATGTTGGTTGATGGTCGACGTGATGATCCTTCTGGCACAGATTATAAACACTCGAAACCGGCTCATGGATTTTATTTTGATACGAGATTTTATTCTTTCTTTTAGATTTAGAAAATATGTCCTTTTATTTCTGTTAAAAGAACCATGTGTGATATATATTTTTAATTCTTATGAAACTTTGTTAATTTTGATAAATTTTGCTTACCGATAAAAATATTCTCTTTCTCGTACTGAGGGAGTATTTTCATCTGATTGGACTGATTTCTTATGCTTCTGGATGTGTTTTTTAATTGTATTTTCGGGGCCTTACACATGGAATTGTTGATGTCCAAGAGAGATCTCCTACCCGTCCTACGCAACCGCGACGGCCAGCCTGAGTTTCCTCTGCCGTCTGCGTGGTCTCGGCAGGACGCTGTTGGGAAGGTAGCCGCAATAACGTATTGCAGAGGATCAACATATACACATCTGTTCACCGTTCCCTAACCAGAAAGAATCTTACATCAGGCGGAGTTGCTAGTTGTGAAGAAGATTTGTGCAAGCGGCTGCCGCCAACACAAATAAGGTGCGGCTTTGGAGTTTCGCCTTCCCCTGAGTTGAGTAGTTGTTCTTTTTTTATCGATTTCGGGTATCTATGAATTGGTAGAGTTTCATTTTTGCTATGATGTTTTTTATCAAAATTTCATTCGTAATGCTGATTATAACATATTTTTTAATGAAGAAACTGATCGTGGTTATTCATTGCTTATTGTCATTTGATCAACTAAATCACTTGATGTAGAAAAGTTGCCATATTTTTTTATTTGTTTGACGGTCTATCTTTTTTGGTTGTATGAAAAAGATTTAACGCAGGATCAAACACCTAATACTACACAGATTAATAAAACGAGATTAGGGACGGGTAACACAAAAATGCACTTGTAGTTCACCGTAGCACATCACAACAGCGTGCTTGGGAGATGGGATTCATGTGTAAATGTTAATACTTTTTCGCCTCTACTACTTCTGATTCTCCTTCCGCTTTTCACAGGACTTTGTTCTATTTTGCTGCTGTCTTAACGCGCCTCTAGTGTACGAAGTCACCGCCCGAGGCCCTCGCTAGTGAGAAGAAATAACCTGTTGGTATTATGTGTTCTGTTTCTAGTGGATACTTACTCCTTGCGGTCCTTTAATCTCTGTTTTTTGCAATTTAGGAAATCTTGTGCCGCTTTGGGCCTACTCTCCGTCCATATACGGTTACGAAAGTGCTCGCCTATTGCTACAGACAGAGGTAACAATTTTTTTTTTTTTGGTTTTACTCACAGAAGTCATCTAAATTAAATTTCTTTTTTTCGGATATCACAACTACAAAACATTCGAAATAGGGAAGCAATTTGTAGGTACAAACCCATTAGAATAGTCATTGTCAACAATATATTGATCTAGCTAACCGTGTTACTCTGTATCAATATTACAAATATGCCTTGTCGGACTAGCGGCACAGCTTGTTGTCTGCTTGTCTTCTGTTTCGATGTAAGGAGAAACTATATAAAAATGGGATATTGATTTTATGGGCCATACATGCCCTACTTCATTTAATCATTTAAAGAGACCGTGCAATGTTTTTTAGTTAGAAAGGTATTAGTTTTTTCCCTCCGTCAAACAACATGCTACAACCTAGATGTCGTAACGGTAATTTTAAAATGCCCTCTTTGTGAACTATCCTTTGAACTCTGGTTTTTTGCATTCTAGTAAATCTTGTAACCAGATTGATTTTGGTCTCTGTCCATATGTATCCGACGACTCTCTTCTGACGAGGTAACAACAAATTAATTCTATCAATGTTCATGTAAGACCTTCAGGTATGCCCATATAATTTTATTAAGGGGCTGTTTGGATGGCCCCTTTTGAATCACTGCAGTAGTCAGCAAATTATGAGATTTTGATTACCCCATTAACAAGTACCGGAACTGTTCAGTACATTGTTTGGATAACGTTCAACTTAAAAATACAGCAACTAATGTAGCACATGCATGTTTTATCGCACCTTCTTGACATCCGGTTTTGCGTTATCCTGCTTATTGCCCAGCAACCAGTATTATCATTAGAATTGGCAGCCGCATCACCTTCCATGGATGAGAAACCCTTTTCTCATGATGACGGCCTTGACATACCACGAAGAGCAGCAGCAGCGAGGGGTTGAGAATGGAGTCGAACACCTTTCAGCGAGGACAAAAGGTCGAGCAGCGGGAGGACGCCGAGGTGAGCAGGAGCGTGGAGTGGTCCGCGTTCGCCTTCACAACCCAATTGATAGAGGCCCCAAAGGATCCACCCCAAAAGACATGTCCAATGGGGGGAGTGCCCTTGGAGTATATCAGCCCCCTCTAGCTGCCCATACAGCCGAGGTGGGACTATTGGGTCCGTAACAATCCATCTCCCTTAAGGTCCGACGCCCACGGCGGACCCATAGCAATTGACCTTGGCTTCCACACCAGGCTCAGGTGAAGTGGCTTTAACACTTGACCAATGCCAACTTATACACCATGGGCCTTCTCCGGAGTGGCTTGGAATCACTCACTCAGGCCTTAAGTGGGCTGAAAGGCTCTGATATAAATTGATAGAGGCCCCAAAGGATCCACCCCAAAAGACATGTCCAATGGGGGGAGTGCCCTTGGAGTATATCAGCCCTCTCTAGCTTCCCAAGGGCACTCCCCCCATTGGACATGTCTTTTGGGGTGGATCCTTTGGGGCCTCTATCAAACCGGGTGTGGCGGATCACGACCGCCAAGGAGAGGAGGCCCAGGAAGATTTTGGTAGAGACGACGTCTATGATTGGGGAGTGGACGGCGGGGCCGAGAGGGGCGAGGTTGCAGAGGACCTGGAGGCGGCAGAGGATCATCTTCGGAATCTCGAACCACCGAGGAGTCGTAAACCATGGGCCACCACGTCGAAACCCTAGCCGCGAGATTGGGTATAGGAGAATGGGCAAAGGGAGGAGCAGTGGTGGCGGCAGAGGGAAGAGAGGGATCGGGAGTGACGGATGTATCAGGGCAAGTTGTGGGAGGATCCCTTCCGTAGCGGTTACAAATAACGCCAATACCGGCTTACTTTGTGGAATACATATAGCTGGAAATAAGGCATTCTGAAACCGACAGTCATAAATAATGTTTTTCATGTGTAGACAAAATATGGGAGGTACAATATTTGTGGTTAATAGTTATATTTGTTATCAAATAATTGAAATTGATATTTAAATAATTTTACGATGTCAATTCTAGAAAATGAGCAGAGGCGTACCACAACTCTAGAAAATGGCAATGGTAGACAACAGATGGGAGGTACAATATTTATGATAAAGTTATATTGATGTTCATGTTTATTTACTTCTATTATATTGAGTATATATTTCTTTATTTTTCTGCTATTCCGGGAGTGAATTATTAAAGCCAAGAACGTCTCTTCATGTTTATTTTTCTATTATGTTGGGACTGGAGAATACAAATGATCTATTAAAATTTGATCTTATTATGGACTCTGTGTATGAGTCTCATCATGGAGGATATGAGAGAGGAACAAGCGGAGGTATTACTAGAAAAAATTTAAAGAAGAGCCGAGTAAAAAATTCAAATAGAAGTGTGACAAAAGCTTGGGAATCCCAATTGTAAGAGAAGGGGCATCAGATCAAAGAACTACATTATCATATTAAAGAAAAAGAACATAAAATTGAGGATTTATGAGTTCGATTGAAGATATTAGAGTTACAGGTATTGTTTAAAATTTTAATCTAAGGACAATTATATAAATATTTAGATTTTTTAGAATGAAAAATCACTTTACATGTGTAATGCAGGACAAGACAACAACTCTTGAATCTAGTTTCAAGGATGCATTTGAATCTTTAGTATGCTAACTATCTTATTATTCTATATTTATATATCATCTCTTGAATAACATCTTAATGTTACTTTTTAATCATCAATTACATGAAGAAATAAATACTAATTATCCTCATTTGGATGAGATTTACTTTTTCTTTTAGCATAATAAGTAGTATTTATGTCTAGTTAATGTGTTACTAGTGTATTTTTTCTTGTCTTATTGTTAGATACTATATGAAATGTCATATTTTATGTGTCATTCAATTAATAAAGATATATACATCTTTGAATTTATTTTACATGATACAACTATGTTTATATTATATTAGTTATGAAACAATAACATGCATAAACTATGACATGTTGTTTATAATTATAAAATTATCATGAAGTTATCTATTTAATTGAATGTTGAAAAATGAATTTTATTGTCATGTATGTTTGACTTGATTATTTTGTTTTTATAGATAATGACAATCATGCAACATATTTGGGAAGGAAGTGAACACGTCGGGAGACAAAATTTGAAAGAGACTAAAATATAATACAACATTGTGCTAGTTGCTACTGCTCTGATACCATGTCGTCAGATTCTAAAAACACAACATGTTATAATGTTTAAGTTCAAAATTTATGTAGAAATACTATGACATTTTCTAGAATTTCTAGAGATGTGACCAAGACAGATTGAGCTATCATATTTTTATTTGTTTCAAAAATAAAATATTGTTTATGGAATCTGTTTATTATAGATATCACTATTAATATGATTTCCACAAATTTGAACAAAATGTGAATGAAGTATTATCTCTTTTTTATTTTTTCAAATAAACAAATATTACATTTACAATTTGTTGTAATAGTTAAAAATTTAGGAGTGTAAGATCCAGTATGAGTACATCATGAATAAATATCACAGTATATCATGTTCCTTTTTATGTGATATCCTATTTGAATGAGGTTGAATATATATAATTTAACTAGGGTCAAAATATATTATAAAAATAAAACTAAAACATAAAAATAAAGTTGTCCACAGTTTTCACAGTCGAATGTAACATTTCAAAATAAAATAAATAACAATAGTCCACGGTTTTCACAGTGGATAGTAAAATTTAATTAAATTATAAAAAAGTAATAGTCCACGATTACCACAGTGGACTATATGATTTTTTTATTTGAGATATAGAAATAAAAATTGTCCACGATTTTCTAAAAGTCCATGGATTTATCTGTGGACTATGGGGAATAGTCTACCGATATCTAATCTACTATAATAGTCCACAGTTGTTTTACACTCTATAGTTAAAACCATGGATTATGAAGCATAGACCACGGTACTATTTGTGAACTATGAACCTTTTTTCTCTAGTGACGTGTGCTTTCCCTCCCTAGTCGTATGTTAAAAAAATTGATAATCATTCCTTATATATATATATATATATATATATATATATATATATATATATATATATATATATTGATGTGTGCTTTCCCTCCCTAGTCGTATGTTAAAAAAATTGATAATCATTCCTTATATATATATATATATATATATATATATATGTGTGTGTGTGTGTGTGTATATATATATATATATATATATATATATATATATATAATACTCCCATGCAAGGTAGAGTGTGCATATCATCTAGTAATGTATGAGGTGATAGCCAACAGTATCACCTCATCATCTATGAAAATGAAAGCATCTAAAGTGATAGAACAGTTTGTGTGAGGGTGGGGTACCCTCATAACATCCTCATATTATAATAAAGCCTAGATAAGATAGCAAAATGTATCTAGTTCTCACCCGTTTAATCCAAGTTCTATTTCATGGTAGCCACATGTGGTATGTGGCCATCCCCAACAACATCGAGTGTTTTTAATATGGCTAGGAGTTTGTCGATATCTGCCTTATCTGTAAAGCATATATTTATCGTAAAAAGACTTTGTCAAATAAATAAGTAGTTCATTAGTTTTGCAAATAGTAGAATCGGTGTCTTATCTAGCATTTAAGCATGAAGACATGTAAGGTTTCTTCATCTTTGTGGGATTGATAGGTGTGTTTCTCATTTATTTCTTGATCATTTCCCTCATTTCCTTCTTGAGTATTGATGTGCAACACACTATATGCACCAAGATCCCCACCCAGAACCATGCACAAGCATCATCCAAGCATGCGCGTAATGCTTTTTTCATGAATTATTGAGGCATTGTCTACACAATGCGACTTAAATAATGTAACAGTGCAAGATTTTGACCATCGCCCGATTCTAATTAAAATTAGCCAAAAAAAATAAAAGTCATTGTGTCTCCCATTGTAGTGCATTTTTGACTTTGTGCTCACTCTTCTTTCATTATTACACAACTGTTCTCTCTCTTCTTTCTCTTTCTCTATCTATCTAGGTCTCACTTTCTCTCTCAACTCAGTAAGTCAAACTCATTAGAGCTTGCAGACGTGGACAACGTGAGATGATGAGGGAGATGGAGGAGGAACAACTCATTCTCGATGGTAGACATCGCCAGAGGTAGGCGAAGGACAAAGGAGCTTGGAGATGAAGAAGTTGTGAGGTAGACAAATGAATTTTGAGCTATTTTCCACAATGACGACGAGTTCTTCATCCGAGATGAAGATGCATAGTGCAATAGGGGATGACAAACCATACCAGAATTATTAATCAAGGTGATCACTAGTTCAAGTAAGTGGCAACCTTTAGAAATACCTAAATTTTGAATTTTGAGGTTTTTCCTTCAAATGCATATTTGATCTGTATGTTAAAAATAACTGATAAAAGAGATGTTATTTAGTGTTGCGTGTATGATCTAAATGGGTATAGTACACAAAATTTAATTTTTTTCTGTACAATGAAAAATGTGTGAGTATAGTACAACAGTCTACTAAAGGATTTGGTAAAGTAATAGCAAATGTTAGATTAATTGGATGTGAATTAATACTATTATGTATAGTTTTTTCATGATTGAAGGTTATTCTCATGAATAATTGGGTGTTTTATATTGTTAAAAAGTGGATTATGTGGATTATTAGTATTACTATTATAGAGTGATTGGTATGTAATTGATTGTTATTATCAATGTTACTCAAAGTGATTGTTGTAGAATTATCAGAGAGAGGTATGCTATTGAATAGAAATTGGTATGTATCTGACAATTATTAGTATTGTTATTCAAAGTGGTTGTTGTAGCATTATCAGACACCTAGAAGATATGTTATTAAACAGAAAGTGGTAGTGTGTCGAATAAAAATTGGTTTGCAAAGAAATGGTATATAGGTGTTGGAATGAACTTGGAATTTAAATGGAAAACATTTGTTTTTGAATTATTAGGTACTTTAGTTTTTGGCACTATCGACTATCAATATTTGGTATCATTGTGAATCAAAAGTTGGTTGCTAAGAATGACAAATTAGGAACTCATAAGTGCATTAAAATGATAAATTAATGAGTATTGTTCTTGTTTATTAGTATTGTGAGTATATTTCTTGGTATTGTAAGTTGCAAAAAACGTTAGTAGCACAATGTTTTTATTTATTGTTGTGCATTATCTTTTAAGAAAAGTGGGTTTATTGATAATTTAATTACAGACAAATTATCATGTTTATAAATAATAATGTGAAAGTGGTATCTATGGAAATTTCAGGTAGGATCGAAAAAAACAATTGTTGTATAAATTACTATTGCTAGGTACTATTTTTGGTGTAAGAAGGGATATTATCACACCTAATTGGTGTTGTTCATTATATGGTAATAAAAGTGAATTTAATGGTCATTTATCTGAGAATAAATTTTTTTGTTTATGCAAAATAACGTAGAAGTGATTTCAGTGGAAGGTTCAGCTACGATTCCGTTGGAAAAATAGTATATGAATTAGTAATATTAAGTATTATTTTTTGTAGTGAAAGGGGTGTTTTCCTAAGAAATAAAGTGAGACCGTGTTCTAAAAAAAGTAGAGGGAAATACTTTATTATTTTTGATAATGTATTTGTGATCGCTTTTTATTGTTAATAACATGAAAGTGGAGTCTATGGATTTTTTAGGTATCATATGGAACAAAAACTGGTCTATTAGTGAAAAGTATCGGTATTGTGTAAGAATAAAGAATATTAATATTGGTCTATTAGTAGTATTAGCTGACAATATTTGGTATTGTTGTTAATCAAAACTTGATTGGTTAAGAATGCAAGTGAGGAACATATAACTACAGAACATTTTGGGGGTAATTACGGTTAAGATTGTTGTGGGGATTGCTAAAGAAGAACACCAGTCAATGTTCAAAGAAATTGTGTTTGGTATATTTCACAATGTGAGGTGTCCAACTTCTCTATAAATGAATTTGGTAGAAGATTTGGTGCATGATTTTGATGGTAATAAATTGGCTTTCAAAATTGGAACAACTTTGGTAGCATTTAACCATGCAACATGTATGTTTGATTTGGTACCTTTGTGTATTGTTATTGGTATGATATTTTATAATAATTTGTTTGTGTTTATATAGGTTGAAGGTGTTTCTTACATTCGGACAAGTATAGTAAGATTAGGTGTGAATACTTTAAGGGATACACAAAGGTGAATGATGTCGTCAAAATCCTAAAAGAATTGGCAGATAAGGAGGACTCCAAAAGCAAAGAAGACTTTGTGGAGATTTTGTTCTAATGATACTGAGTAGTTTATTGTTTCCCTATGGTAACTTTAGAATTCACACAGTATTGTGTAATCTTGTGTAATCTAGTTGATGACCTGTTAAGAATTGATGTTTTAAACTGGAAAGAATCAATATATAACTAACTACATTTAGTTATGTCAGAGATGTGTACAAATAAAAAGGGATATCTGAAGGGTTGCAGTGCATCGTTCATGGTATGTGTTCCTATCAGAACATAGCATTTTGGTAGTAGAAATCTAAAATTTGGCACAGTTTTTTGTTAGTGTAGAATTTAATCATTTGTGTGCAAATCTATCAGGTTAGGATGAGGGGTGTTCGAATATATTGTCCGAGATGTGCCAAAAATACATTGCCAAACATAAACAAATGCAAGTTTGACCTGAAATTTAGCAATTATTTGTCAAAAAAATAAAATTAAAATTGGTGAATTGAATGGGGTATATATCCATGATTTTTGGGAGGTTAAGGAGCTGAAAAAACAATTGGTTGTTGTTGAGCAAAGTGATGAATTTTATTCAACTAGAATCAAGATAGAAAACCTAGAGGTTGATAAAATGCAGCTGGGACTAGACTTGAAAAGGTTGAAATTGAAATATGATATTAATACAGAAAAGCTAAAGGGGGATAATGAATAGTTGAAACTAAAGCTAGACGTTTTACATAAAACTTTTAATAACTGTCAAAACAACTGGGTATTCCTTAGGGATGAGTTGTCAGTACATTTCATAGATGATCCTACAAGGGACAGGATAGAGAGTGAAAATTCTGATAGATGATGATGACAATGACTAAAATGAAGATGGGGAAGAAGGAATTGTTATACCATGGTTTTTCACATGTATTCACATATATAAAATGCAAATATATGAATAATAAGGATGTATTAGAAACTTAGTATATGTTGTCTCAAAATAATGGATTTGATTGGCAGTTTTCCCCCATGCTAAGTATTTCATGGTTTTATTGTTTTCAATAATCCAATAATGGACATGGGGAAAAAGAAACAAAGAAATCCCAAAATAAATGAATTACTAAATGTAATGGGTAAGTAATATGGAATCGTGTGGAATTCTCTAGAAAAGTGGTATTAAATGACACAAAAGGTTTGGTTTTGCTTCCACATGGTTCCTAATGACAAAGGTAATCAAAATAAAAGATATGGAAAAGATTGAAAGAGAAAAGGATTAATTTGATGCCTTAAATACATGAAATAAGAAGGAGACTTGGATATTAAGAAAACCCCTTTTTAGTTAAGTGTTTTGGTCTCAAATCTTTCCCACATCTAGATAAAAGTATTTACTACTTCTGTTTAAAATTTGGGATCAAAAGAATAAAAGGAGAGAGAAATCTAGTTTTTTTTAGAAATTCTAAAGTGAATGGATTATGGGAAATGTACATTAAATGTCACAAATCATATTCACACTTGCACTATACACAGACCCTTTTGATTTTTTGTGTGTATTGCTGACCCTTGGGTCAGGATATGATGATCAGAAGATCATCTTCTAGCTCGTAATTAATAGGCAAAATAGGAGCAGTTAAGTCATGATTTCCATATCAATTTTCTTGCAACTCAATTCAAGAGCAAGATGGGAAATCTTTCTATTGACTTACCTGAGATCAATGTTAACCTACCTACCCTAGGTTTTTCCTAGAGTGGAGAACTCCAGAAGATTTTCCCAAATCACAGAGTCGATGATACCCAACCCAAGATTGTATATAGGGGTATGAACCCTCTGCTAGATCCCCGCACATTCACGAAGGTTGCACTCAACTTCCCAAACATTTCTCTATCCCCAATTTCTCTACCCATCTCATTCTTGACCCTTACCTCTACCTACCATCTATCCGGAGAACCCTTTCTTCATTCTAATGAATGCATATTTGTCGTCGTTTAAGTCGCCATCTTTGGCCCAATTTTTCTTAATACATTCGCTTTTGCCTCCTAAACCCTATTATATGCAAACGTTCTTAATCCATGGGTTATCAAAGCTTGTTGATCAGGATTTATGTGTTTTTTTTTGTGTAGGTTGAGTGGGCCAGTCCTTTACTCGTGGGTTGCTCTTCATCCAGGCCCATCTTTACTCAAGTCACATACCGCGATCATCGGCTTCTCCCACATCGTGATTTACCCTAGCACCTCAGAAACCGCGATCCATCTTCAGCAAACCGTGATCAACATCTCCCCCTCACGCTAGCGATTAGCATCCACGGTCTTCCCCCCCTCAAACAGTGATCGTGGTATTCTACCCTAACAACCGCGACCAACGTTGCCTACAGCAAAGAATCGCGACCTCAACACAAGAATCGCGACCTCTCCATATGAGAAACTGTGACCTGACCACGCTCGTGGTTCCCAACAAGCTCCAACCGTGATCAGCACCAACGTCAACACCTCCAGTTCGACAGCAATGCATGCACCTTCGCATCAACCACGCCTCCACCTACAACCTCCCATGCTTGACCACCTGCCATCGATCCACCGATCGAGGTCTGTTTGCACCTCGACCAGCAACCTCCACCTACACCAGTGTTGGTTGTTTACACTAACGAGTTTCAATCTAATTAAAGGATAGTTTACTCAACTTAACCAAACTCTGCAAGTATACGGAGGTAGTATAGTCAAGGTCGAACACAAGGAGCTTAGCTAACTTAATTGAGCACAATAGTAATAAAGTTCAACAATCTAGACCGATATTAAAGAGTAGAGAAGATTTGTTCTAAAAGCATAAAATTCAGATTTTAACTACAGGAATTTCAGAATCTAATTAGCAAGCAAGAATCACAAAAGAAGTTCGATTTCAGAAAGTTAGGAATCTTGTACATTAGGATTTCATTCTCATATCATAGCAATCAAGGAAACAAAATAATTTAAACATACATAAGATCATGTTTCAAGGGAAAGTTGTGTTACATTTCACCTCCCGGTGCAAATGTAACGATCATAACTCAAATCAACACTCTTGTGTATGAAATTCGTTTTTGATCACAAACAGTCCCTCAACTCATCCCTCTCTACTCTCGTAGAAAAGGAAGAGTTTCCAAGAAGAGCACCTCCATACATTCCTACTTGTCTTCTCAAATCAAGCAAGAAGACAGAAAACATGCACATAAAGTGGCCAACAATACATGCAAGAAAAAGAACAAACCGGCACTTTCATGGTAAGGAAACAAGAAACAAATGCATTTAGTATGAAATTACTTGTTCCATGCATGCTATGACATGGTAGATACTCTCCCATGCCCAAGAAAGAGGAGTCTTCTCACCCATAATAATATACAGTATATTTGCTACAGAATTGCAAGTTCTAGACATGGTTTAGGAAGAAAAGTCAAAGAGAACTAAAGATTTAACCACAAGAAGCAAGAATTCTGGCTTTAGGACAAAATTCCCCTCCTTTAGCTGCTCCAAGTCGAACTAGCTCCTCTCCCAAGAAGCTGCTCGGAGTTGGGGAAGCTTGGTTGCACCTTGAATAAGATAATGGAGAAGTGGAGAAGAAGAAATGGTCTCTTTATGCAAGAAACCACCTTAGATTCCTCCAAATTCGCCTTCCTCTGCTCTCCTCTGGCTCTGGGACAAGAGAAACTCTTCAAATGACCAAACGTAATTGTCCCTTGGCTTCCCTCTTTGTTTTAAAATCGTATTCCGAATTTTCGAATTTCTGAAACTGCCAGGTGCATGCCGTGCATTTTGGGTACACGTCGTGCACCTGCAGTGCAGTTTGCATCGGGCTGATCCGTGCACGGCGTGCGCTGAGGATATGCACACCGTGCGACTTTCCAGAACTTTTCTTCACAGTTTGTGTTCCAGGTCCGTCTGTACACTTCTGGAATCTCACGCGCCGTGCGTTTTCTCCATGCACGTCGTGCATTCTCTTGGCTGAACAAACTGATTCTTCTCTGGAAAGTTGCACGCCGTGCATTTTGATTTGCACGCTGGGCACTTTGCTGTTTCAGCGAACCAGTCTTTTTCTGGAATGGTGCACGTCGTGCATCTGAGTTGCACGTCATGCATTCTTCTGTTTCAGTAGAAAATACATCCGAAATCGGTTCTTTTTGTGGCAAATCTGCAATACAAGTTATGGGATAAGTAGAATGACAAAAAGATGGCAAAACTAATATGAAAGAGACTAAATTATATCAAGAAGAACCAAATTTGTGTGTGATAACATGTGAAAAGATGATATATAATTCACACAACAAATCCCCCTAAGCTTAAACCATTGCTTGTCCTCAAGCAAGAAGAGCATAGAAATATAAATGAAAAATTGTCAAGATCATGAATAGATCAAATGAAAGGAAAGATGTGTATAAAACCTAACCAACCATGATCAACATGTTTATGCTCATAGCCATCAATTCAACTCAAACACCCAAGAAAGAGATTTTTAGTTCAGCAGGGGTGGTCTCAACTTAGTCAATCAATCAATTAAACAACACTAGGTAGAATTTGGATGACCAAGCCAAACAATTAGTGGATGTGCAACTCAAACTCTCAACTATTAAGGATACAAAAGATGAAATCTTAGTTAAAAATTGACAATTTTTTATGTACTCTCCTTCTTTTCCCAAAAATGATATAACAATGGATTATGGGTTCCGACACTCGGCTGCTAATGTAGGCTTATGCACAGGTGGAATGTCGGTTGGGGTATTTTACCCTCTTTTAAGACATACCACCTAACCATCGTGGCCAGATCGGACTTACACTAGGCTAGCATGATATGTGGGCATTTTAGCCATCTTTAATGGGGTATAAGAGTTTTTTAAATTTTTCCAAAACATAGGAGAGTCAACTGAATTGCAACATTAGCTAGATTTCATTCATTTGTTTTGAAAAAAATTCATTGAAAGAGTGGTTGCAAGTGCACTAAGAGCTTGGCAAGGTCATCCCATATTCTAAATTATGTTGTAGAGTTGATTTACTCACAAAAATTGAAACCATTACATGTTTTAAGCAATCAAGGATGTGAAAGATGAATGTTCAGGTTAGAAGCATAAACCAGAGTTAAGCACATGTTGATGGTCAAAAGGTTTCATTTGATTAATGCATGTCTTTTACAATTTCTTCAAATGATATTTCTCATCAAAAGAGGACAAACAGTTAAGCATAGGAGTTCTATCCACATATAAAAGATAAATCTCATATCATACTAGATTTGCTATCTGAAGAGAAAAACTGAAAATAACAACTAAAAAGTGAAAACAACACAAAAGCAAATGACAAGAAGCAAATAACATGAAAAACAAAAGCTAAAAGAAACTAGGATACCAATACCATCCGATTGCTCCCCCCTACGCTTGAAATCAGCAGTGTCCTCACTGCTTTAATCGAACTTATGGAGTTTACATCTGGATACCTGTCATGAATAGATCAGAAAAACGATCTGCCGCCTCCCTGCTCAGGGAAGAACTGACTAATGATGTCAGGGATGTCCATCGGCGTGGCGGATGATTCTGGCTGCTGGTCCTGGGGCTGCTGGTCCTGGGGGAACTCATGTTGTGGAGCTTTTGGAACTGTGGTCTCCTGGTGGGGGGTGACTGGAAGGACTACGGTGCAAAGTAGTGGCCTTGCAAGATGTGCCACGCATCCATCCAGTTGACCATGTCGTACATAGTCGAGCATTGTGCACTCAAATGGTCAAACCTGGTGTCGTACTGCGTGCCCATCTGGTCTAGGCGGGTGTCCATATGATCGAATCTCCACTACACGTAGACGTAAAGGTGCTGAACGTCTGGCATTGTCCAGCTGTACTCTGTCTGAGTACCAGTGGACGGTGGCAGAGGAGTAGGGGCTCCTGGAGTAGGTCCTTGTGTAGAGCTGCTGGCACCCCGGGTGGGTGTCTCCTCGTCAGTCTCTGGTTGTAGCTCTACCTTCTAGGTTGCCTTGTTCTGGATATCATTCCGACCTGCATTGAGGATTGTGATGAACTGCTTCTTTGTGATAAAAACCTTGAACTTTGATGTGCTTTTGCCATGTCTGGAGATCAGACCACAAGAGATTAGATAGTTGATATCAACAAGGTTTTTCCCTAGTGCAGGTTCTAGGGAACCCAAATCTAAACCTAGATGCATATCAAGGATGCTTATTACTCCGCCACACATGATGTCACCTGCCTCCCTTTTCTTTTTCTTTTTCATGTCAAGAAGCTTGTTGACAATGTAGTATCCAGAACTTATTTGCTCATTTTGCACCAGGCACCATAAGAAGAAAAGATCAGCCTTTCCCACTACACCTTGAGTTTCATTCTTTGCAAAAGGTCATGTGCTAAGAAGACAATGAATAACTCTGAAAATTGGATTGTGGATGCTAGAAGCCTGAGCATTCCTTGCTCTATGTAGTGTATCAGAAGTGATCTCAGACCAGAACAGATTGCTATTGAAAGCTGGAGGATAATCAGTGTAACCGCCGTAGTTGCATTTAAGCAAAGTGCAAAACCGCTCAAGATTCATAGAAAACGGTTTGTCCAAAAGGTGAAAACTGATATTTTTATAAGGAATGCTTCGGTGATTTGGGTCATTCTCAGCCTTGAAGGTAGTGAGAAACTCGTAGACAAGGCGGGGATAGGTCTTAGCAACTCGGGTGCAGAGGTAGTGTAAACCTAAAATGTTAAGTGATTGACTACCTCATTTTTGAAACCCAACTTGGTAAGGGCTTCATCGCACATGTACCGGGAGGGTAAGACACGCTGTGTGATAAGGAACTGGTAGTTGGCGTCCTCCTCGGGCTTGACCCTGAACTGAGTTGAGGGTATAAATGTCGCATGTGCTGGTGCAGAAGATCCTGCGTCAGTAGAGGGAGGTGCAGCAGCTGAGTGGTATGTTCCATGGTGTCGGCCGAACTTCTGCTTGATCGGTGTCATTCAGTCTGTAAGGCTGCATGGTGTGCCTTGATGATGCACGGCGTGCAGATGTGATGTTCGTCTTCTTCAGACAGACAAACGCACGGCGTGCACCTGCAGATTTGGGGCAAGCCAGAATTCTGCAGAGATAGTTCCGATTTTGGGCAAAGTGGTTGCTGGAAGGGGTCGGCGGCTTGCAGCTACTACTTGGGCGGCTGTGAGCTGCTAGCTGGAGTTGTATTTGTTTCTAGGGTGGCACCAGCGGCTTGCGGCTGGCTTCACGATGGCGAGGCTGGAGCTACTGCTGCTTGGAGAAGAAAGGCGGAAGCTCGGCTGCAGATGACTGCGCTGCTGTGGGCTGTTGTATGCTTTGGTGGCTGCTAGCTGCGTCTGAGAAGAAGGGCGGCGGCAAGGTGGCTAGTGGCCGGGTGTAGGAGCTGCTGTTTGCGCAGCCGGGCTAGAAGAAGATGGCGGTGGCATGTAGTTGCTACTGCACGGCTCGAAGCTGCTACTGCTTGGAGAAGAACAGCGACAAGATGGCGGTGGCTCGAACGGAGAAAGGAGACAGAGCTTTGCACGGCTGGGAGGAGATGGCGCATGACTGCAAGCTGGAGGTGCATGGTTGTTGAGGAAGAAGAAGGTGCGTCCACAGCTGGCGGAACGGCGTGCATTCTCTCTGGCTCTGGTCGGCGGTGGCTGCACGGTTGTAAGGGTCGGGGTGCACGGCTCTAGGGTTGGAGTGATTAGGTCGTGTACTCCGGCCCTTTTTGTTTAAACTTTACTTAAAAGTGCACGGTGTGCGTTTTGAATGCACGGCGTGTGCTTTTGTAAAGTTTAGTTTTACGCTTCTCCCTTGCGTCCAGATGCACGGCGTGCATTTTGTATGTGCACGTCGTGCGAGTTTCCAGAAACTTTACAGATTTCCATCGCCCAGGTGCACGACGTGCACGTTACCAGAGAGTTGCCGAACTTTTTATTTCTCAAATGCACGTCGTGCGTCTTGATAATGCACGGCGTGTTAGTTTCCAGAAAATTTCCAAAACTTCAAATCTCCAGCTGCACGGCGTGCGTGTTCACCGTGCACGCTGTGCGAGTTTCTAGAAACTTTTATGCAAATCTCGCATATCAGGTGCACGGCGTGCAAGGTGAAAACGCATGCCGTGTCAGCTTTCCAGAACTTTTTCTGCTATATTTTGTATTGAAGTGCACGCCGTGTCTTCAAAAGACACGTCGTGCACTTTGTGATTTCTGTAGAAAAATGCATTCAGTCAGCAGTAAACTATGACGGATTGAGTAGAAATCAAGTCTAGATTATTACATTCATCCATGACAGGCATATTAATGAAATTAAAGAGTGTTTTTTATTCGAAAGACTTAAAAGAAATCTATCCTAATGTGGGGTCAACTCCCACGAGGTCCTCCATTTAGAGTCTGGAGTAAGACTTCTTCTAGGACTTCAGACATCTTGGAGGGAGCAAGAAGCTCCTTTCTCCACTTCTTCTCCGCAAGAGTAGCATTTGCAACGTTGTCCATTGACTTTGAAGGTTCCATCTTTGCCTTGGAGTTCTACAGCTCCATATGGAAAAATCTTGAGTACTAGGAACGGACCAGACCACTTGGATTTCAACTTTCCTGGAAAAAGCTTCAATCTGGAGTTGAATAACAATACTCTATCTCCTACTTGGAAGTCTTTCCTGCGAATTCTTTTATCATGCCAAGCTTTTGTTCTTTCTTTATACAACTTTGCATTTTCATATGCATCAAGATGAAGTTCCTCAAGCTCCTGCAGCTGCAACATACATTTTTCTCCTACTCTCTTCATGTCGAAGTTCAAGAACTTAATTGCCCATAAAGCACGGTGCTCCAATTCGAGTGGAAGGTGACATGATTTGCCATAGATTAGCTTGAAAGGAGTAGTCCCGATGGTGGTTTTGTAGGTTGTGCGATATTCCCATAATGCATCATCTATCTTTAGTGCCCAATCTTTCCTTGAACTAGAGACAGTCTTTTCAAGAATATTCTTCAGTTGCCTATTCGAAATCTCTACTTGCCTGGATGTTTGAGGATGATAGGGCGTAGAGATTTTATGAGTCACATCATACTTAGAGAGGAGATTGTTGAATTGTTTCTCAGCAAAGTGTGTACCTCCATCAGAAATAACCGCACGTGGAACTCCAACCCGAGGGAATATAATCTTTTGAAAAAGCTTAATTACAGATTTGGCATCCGGTGCTTGGGTTGGAATGGCTTCAACCCATTTAGAAACATATTCACAAGCAAAAAGAATATATTGATACCCGCAGGAAGATGGGAATGGTCCCATGTAGTTCACTCCTCATACATCGAACACCTCAACCTCTAAGATAGAGTTGAGTGGCATGTCGTCTCGGCGGGATATGCCTCCTGTTCTTTGGCACCTATCACAAGATTTGATGAATAGATTGACATCTTTAAATAATGTGGGCTAGTAGAAACCAGCTTGAAGTATTTTTACAGCGGTCTTTTCTCCTCCAAAATGGCCTCCATAAGGAGAGGCATGGCAATCAACAATTTTGGGATTTCCTCTTCAAAAACACACCTCCGGATTAGCCCATCACTTCCATGCTTGAATAGCAATGGGTCATCCCAGTAATAGAATTTTACATCACGAAAGAATTTCTTCTTTTGTTGATATGTCAAACCCGAAGGTAGTTGTCCAGTAGCAAGAAAATTAGCAATGTCTACAAACCATGGTGCTTGAATGGATGACAATGCGTAGAGTTTCTCAATAGGCAAATGATCTTCAATCGGCAATAGATCTCCAGCCTCCGTGGTCAATCTAGAGAGGTGATCAACAACACTATTCTCGGTACCTTTCTTATCTTTGATTTCAAGATCAAACTCTTGCAGAAGTAGTATCCAGTGAATAAGGTGTGGTTTGGCATCTTTTTTATTCAGTAAATACTTAATGGCTGCATGATCAGTGTATACAATCACCTTTGATCCTACTAAGTACTGTCGGAACTTGTCGAATGCATATACAATTGCAAGCATTTCTTTCTCCGTGGTTGTATAGTTGATTTGTGCTTCATCGAGAGTTTTGCTGGCATAATAGATGGCATGGAGTTTCTTGTCTCTCCGCTGTCCCAAAACTGCTCCCACTGCATAATCGCTTGCATCGCACATGAGTTCAAAGGGAGAATCCCAATCTGGAGGTTGGATAATTGGGGCTGAAATGAAAGCCTCTTTGAGCTTGGAAAAGGTTGCTTTGCAATCATTATCAAACACAAATTATGTATCCTTTGCAAGAAGAGAACACAACAGCTTTGAAATTTTTGAGAAATCTTTAATGAATCTTCTGTAGAAACCTGCATGTCCTAAAAAACTGCAGATGCCTTTTACTGAAGATGGATAAGACATTTTCTCAATTGCTTCGACATTTGCCATGTCCACTTCAATACCCTTGTTAGATACAACATGCCCTAGCACTACACCGGATTGTACCATAAAATGGCACTTCTCCCAGTTTAGCACTAGGTTAACCTTTTTACAGTGGGCTAAGACAAGAGACAGATTCAATAAACATTGATCAAAAGAGTCGACGTACATGCTAAATCGTCCATAAAAATCTCCAATATATTTTCAATAAAATCAGAGAATATGGCCATCATACACCGCTGAAAAGTAGTGGGAGCATTACAAAGACCAAACAGCATACGGCGATAAGCATATGTTCCATAAGTACATGTGAAAGTGGTCTTCTCTTAGTCAGGAGGATAGATGGGAATCTGAAAAAATCCGGAATACCCGTCCAAGTAACAAAAATAAGAGTGCTTGGCAAGACGTTCAAGCATCAAATCAATGAAAGGCAACGGAAAATGATCTTTACGGGTTGCCTTATTCAAACGCCAGTAATCAATACACATACGCCATCCGGTAACCATGTGTGTTTGTATTAACTCATCATTGCCTCCTTTAATGACAGTTGCACCCCCCTTTTTAGGTACCACGTGAATGGCACTAACCTAGGGGTTGTCACTTATGGGATAGATGATTCCAGCATCGATTAACTTGAAAATTTCTTTCTTTACCACCTCAAGCATATTTTGATTTAAACGTCTAGGTGGTTCAACAATTGGTTTAGCATCATCTTCCATATTTATTCTATGCATACAAATTGAAGGATGAATGCCTTTTAAATCTTCTATGGAATAACCAATGACATCTTTATACAAACACAATTCGGCAAGCAATTTATTTTCTTGATCATTGGTTAATTCATTATTTATTATGACAGGAGATGTAGAATTTGGGTGAAGAAATGCATACCTTAGCCCAGGTGGAAGGGCTTTTAGTTCTACCTTTTTGCCTGTTGTACTTTCATCACCTTTATCTTCAACAAGTGGAGCATCTTCATTAATAGCTGCTGCTTTACAAATAGAAAGTGCTCCAGAAATTTCAGAATTATTGAATTCAGTTGCATCATCATCATAAAGATTAACCATAAAATCACCATCATCTTCATTATCATTCTCAATAGGATCAATAATATCAAGCAAGTATATTTCTTCAACACGTGCGGGTACTTTCATAGCTTCATAAATAGAGAATTCCATAGCTTCTTCCCCAACACGTAGAGTGAGCTTTCCTTCCCAAACATCAACAAGACATTTGGCAGTCCTCAAAAATGGCCTCCCAAAAAGAACGGGGTTGGAAGGAACTTCCGCCATGTCAAGAACAATAAAATCACAAGGTATATAGAATTTCTCGATTTGTACAAGTACATCTTCCACCATACCTTTAGGATATTTAATAGAATGATCATCTAATTCGATAGCCATCCTTGTGGGCTTCAAATCCCCAAGATCTAGTTCTTGCCATAAGGTAAATGGAATGAGACTAATATTGGCACCGAGATCTCCTAAACCTTTATCAAATGTGGTGTCATTAATCTTGCAAGGCAGTGTAAACGCTCCCAAATCATCAAGATTTTGTGGAAGATGATTTTGAATAATAGAACTCACTCGTTCAGAAAGCATTACAGTTTCTACTTGATCAACTTTTCTTCTTTTAGTCAGAATGTCTTTTAAGAATTTAGCATAAGAAGGCATCTCAGCAATAACTTCAGCAAAAGGAAGATTTACATGCAATTTTTTGATTATGTCCATAAATTTCCTGAATTTTTGGTCTTCCTTCTTATTAGCTAATCTTTGAGGAAAGGGTGCAGTGGCTTTGAAAGAAGGTGGTATTTTAGTTTTACCTTTCTCCTTGCTGCAATTTGGGATGTTGGCCTCTTCTTCAACAGTTTGCTTCATGTTCTTTTCCTTAGGTGGAGAAGGTCTTTCAATCTCAGCTCCGCTTCTTAGGATAATTGAATGAGCTTGCTACCTTGGGTTCACTTCCGGTTGGCTTGGAAGAGAACCGGATTGTGTAGTCCTTTGTTGATTTAGAGCTTGTTGTGCTATTTGATTTTCCAACATCTTGGTGTGAGTAAAAATACCATCCACCTTCGCAGAAAGTTGAGCAATATCATCTTTTAAAAGCTTGTCATTTCCCCGGAGTTCCTCATTCTATTGCATTTGAGTTGATATGAATTTTCCCATCATAGATTCTAGAGAAGAGCCTTGGAGTTGTTGTGGTTGTTGATAACCCCTGTTGTTGAAACCTGGTGGATTTCCTTGACGGTTTGCATGTTGTTGTTGTTGTTGTCCTTGCTGGAAATTTTGAGTGTTGCTTGCATTCCGATAAGAGAAATTAGGATGATCTCTCCATCCCGGATTATATTGGTTGGAATAAGGATTGTATTGTTTGTTTCCTTGCATCCCAACTGCATTAACCTGTTCAAAATTTCCTTCCATAGCATTAGGGGCAAAACAAGAAGAAGAAGTATGTCCTACATTACCACAAGCTTCACATGTTGCTTCAGCGGATTGAATTGGCAAAGTAGTCATCTTCTCAAATTTTTGTGTAAGCACATCTAGTTTTGCAGCAATAAGATCAACGGCATCAACAGTGTGTTTTCCTCCTTGCTTTCCGGTTGAAGAGCTTGTTGTAGAGGTTGATTTTGCTCCTCTATCTCCTCCCCATTGGCAGTGATTGAGTGATATATCTTCAATGATATCATAAGCCACTCTATAAGACTTGGTCATCAATGCACCGCCAGCTGTGGCATCTAGAGTCAACTGGGTATTATAAAATAGTCCATTATAGAAAGTTTGAAGCATAATCCAGTTTGTCAAACCATGGTGCGGGCAAAGGCGTTGAAGATCCTTGAACCGTTCCCATGTGTCATATAGGGTTTCTCCTTCACTCTGAGAGAAATTGGTGAGTTGGTTCCTCAAATGGGCAGTCTTTCTTGGCGGAAAGTACTTTGCAAGGAAAGCATTAAGGAGTTGGTCCCAACTTCTAATAGACTTCTTGGGAAGAGACAAAAGCCATGCCTTGGCTCTATCTCTTAAAGTGAAGGGAAATAACATAAGTCTAATCCCATCAGCAGACACTCCATTAAACTTGAAAGTATTCAGATATTCCAGAAATTCTGCAATATGAAGACTTGGGTCTTCATTGGCTGTACCCCCAAAACAATTTTGTTGTATCATTTGCATCATAGAAGGGGCAATTGAAAAGCTATTTGCTTCTATAGCAGGCAAGTCTATGGCTCCACATATGTTTGTGGCAACCGGCATCGCGAAGCCTTTTAAAGGACGATCATCCTCCATGGCTGAAATGCTTGGTGTAGCTACTGCAGAAAATGAAGAAGACGGTGATAGTGATGATGGCGATGGTGACGGTGAAGTACCTCCCAATAGTGATTGTTCCACTCTTCTTGTTCTTCTCAAACTTGAAAGAGTTCGCTCTATTTCGAGGTCTAACAAAGCGGATGTTTGGAGACCTCGTTGTGAACGACGCATACAACCTGTAAAATAACAAGAGAAATTTAGAACACACTAAGAGGTATATGGAAATATGAATATGATGAATGATGGTCTAGTCTTGAATACTAAGTAGTAATTATTACTCCAATTAAATTACTGTAGCTCCTCGGCAACAGTGCCAAAAACTTGTTGGTTGTTTACACTAACGAGTTTCAATCCAATTAAAGGATAGTTTACTCAACTTAACCAAACTCCACAAGTATACAGAGGTAGTATAGTCAAGGTTGAACACAAGCAGCTTAGCTAACTTAATTGAGTGCAAAAGTACTAAAGTTCAACAATCTAGACCGATATTAAAGAGTAGAGAAGATTTGTTCTAAAAGCATAAAATTCAGATTTTAACTACAGGAATTTCAAAATCTAATTAGCAAGTAAGAACCACAAAAGAAGTTCAATTTCAGAAAGTTAGGAATCTTGGACATTAGGATTTCATTCTCATATCATATCAATCAAGGAAACAAAATAATTTAAACATACATAAGATGATGTTTCAAGGGAAAGTTGTGTTACATTTCACCTCCCAGTGCAAATGTAATGATCATAACTCAAATCAACACTCTCGTGTATGAAATTTGTTTTTAATCACAAACAGTCCCTCAACTCATCCCTCTCTACTCTCGTAGAAGAGGAAGAGTTGCCAAGAAAAGCACCTCCATACATTCCTACTTGTCTTCTCAAATCAAGCAAGAAGGCAGAAAACATGCACATAAAGTGGCCAACAATACACGCAAGAAAAAGGACAAAGTGGCACTTTCATGGTAAGGAAACAAGAAACAAATGCATTTAGTACGAAATTACTTGTTCCATACATGCTATGACATGGGAGCTACTCTCCCATGCCCAAGAAAGAGGAGTCTACTCGCCCATAATAATGTACAGTAGATTTGCTACAGAATTTTCAGTTCTAGACATGGTTTAGGAAGAAAAAGTCAAAGAGAACTGAAGATGTAACCACAAGAAGCAAGAATTCTGGCTTTAGGACAAAATTCCCCTCCTTTAGTTGCTCCAAGTCGAACTAGCTCCTCTCCCAAGAAGCTGCTCGGAGTTGGGGAAGCTTGGCTGCACCTTGAAGAAGACAATGGAGAAGTGGAGAAGAAGAAATGGTCTCTTTATGCAAGAAACCACCTTAGATTCCTCCAAATTCGCCTTCCTCTACTCTCCTCTGGCTCTGGGACAAGAGAAACTATTCAAATGACCGAACGTAACTGTCCCTTGGCTTCCCTCTTTGTTTTAAAATTGTATTCTGAATTTTCAAATTTCTGAAACTGCCAGGTGCACGCCGTGCATTTTGGGTGCACGCCGTGCACCTGCAGTGCAGTTTGCATCGGGCTAATCCGTGCACGGTGTGTGCTGAGGATATGCACGCCGTGCGACTTTCCAGAACTTTTCTTCAGCAGTTTGCATTCCAGGTGCACGCCATGCATCGATGCGCACGTCGTGCGTTCCTCCGTCTGTACACTTCTAGAATCTCGCACGTCGTGCGTTTTCTCCATGCATGTCGTGCATTCTCTTGGCTGAACAAATCGATTCTTCTCTGGAAAGTTGCACGCCATGCATTTTGATTTGCACGCCGTGCACTTTGCTGTTTCAGTGAACCAGTCTTTTTCTGGAATGGTGCACGCCGTGCATCTGAGTTGCACGCCGTGCATCTGAGTCGCACGCCGTGCATTCTTCTGTTTCAGTAGAAAATACATCTGAAATCAGTTCTTTTTGTGGAAAATCTACAAAACAAGTTATGGGATAAGTAGAATGACAAAAATATGGAAAAACTAATATGAAAGAGACTGAATTATATCAGGAAGAACCAAATTTGTATGTGATAACATGTGAAAAGATGATATATAATTCACACAACAACCAGGTCACTCCACCATCGCCATCCACCCAATCACATGAGCCGTGATTGTCTCTCCACAAACCAACGTCTAAATCTGCGGTCTTCCTCCCTATACACCAAAGCCTACACCGTGACCCACCTTTCCCTGCAACCGCGGTCGCGATATTCTTCTCCCTGCCTTACACCGCGATCGCAGTATCACTCACCAACCAAACTACGACTCTCCCCTTCTGCCCTAGCCAAAACTGTGACCAGGCTGCAATAACTGTGATCATGGTTTTCAGTCTGCGATCTCCACCACATGCCCACAGTCCCCCAACCATGACCTATAGTGCAACTACCGTGACCACGATGCCGTCTCCCGCCAGCAACGGCGTGACCTCCCCTACTGTTAACCACGCCCGCGGTTCCCAAGTCAACAACTGTGATCATGGTGTCTGCAGCAGAGAACCGCAACCAACAGAGAACCACAATCAGTGCAAAGTTGAGGACCACGACCAAGCCAAAAGCAATAGACTTGTCCGCCCAGCTGTTCCTATAAATAGGCCCCGACCCCCCTCACTCAGGGGATCCTGTCCAGACACTGTTAGGTTGCAGGTCTATCCTAAGCCTAAGGATAGACCTCCTCCATAGCCAGATTGCGCCTAAGAAGCGTTCGACCCCTGGTGCATCCATCTATCTGCTCCATCCAACTCGTTCATCCAGATCTGAGGTGGAAACCCAGATCTACAGCCATCTTCATCATCTACGTCATGCCTACGCCGCCATCACATATACGATCTGCTCCTCCTACTACGAGCAAGGACTATGAGAAAAGAGAGAAGGTGGAGAGAGAAGATCTGCCCCGTCTATCGTGGTGTCCTTCCCTCCTTGTCTAGATCTACCCCAATGTTGTGTAGAAGATCGTTTCTCCACCGAGTTGCGATCATCTTTTTCACCATGCTCATGGTGGAATCTTCTCTCTCTTGTTCTACTTGTTTCTCGCATCATGAGCGAGTAGTTTCCTTTCACTGGGGTGCGGGGACTAGCCCCACTGCCCATGCTTATATGTCCTTTTATTAAACATTCCATGGCAATGTATATAACTTTTCATTTCATTGTTAATTGTCGATGTTTGCTTATAGATTGATCACATGCTTGCTTTTATCTTGTTCTTTCCTATGTTGCGAGAACTTCAATATGTAGGATTTGAATGTCGATTAACGCGGTTGACTCCCTGACTAGAAATAGAATGGGATTCCTTGAGGTCGCAAGTGTATGATCTGTGAGGGGACGAGCCATCTAGCCCACAATGACGCTTCTGTGTGCCTAAACATCCTAACGGAGGGCCACAGCTTCAGTTGGATATCTATATCTTTGGAACAGTAAGTGCATGATCCAGATGGCGATGAGAAATCTGATGCCTAAGGTGATGCTTACGTGAACCTAAACATCCTTCTGGGAGGGTTTGCATGTGTAGCGGTGGTGAAACCCGGGACCATCCCAGCGATTCCCATCATTAATCTTTAATCAACTCTTAATCCTGCTCTTTACTTTCCTCGTATTTAGTTTAATTAACCTCAAATCAACCTTTGTTCTAATATTAGTCTTGATTCAACTAGATTCGACTAGTAAAAGATTCTTAACAACATTGTCCTTTGGGATTCGGTCCTCAACTATACTACGATAAGACTCGTCCGCTTGCGGGTGGTATTATTGCACAAAGTTTTGGTTAAAAACTCAGGGATTTCAGCCTTGGGTGAGTTTGTTACTGTGATAATAGACCACGTCACATCCCAACAACTCTGTTCACCCTCTGAGGTATTCAGGCCCTCCTTCACTTCAGCAGAGTAAGGCAGAGGCATCAACCTTCTCACTTGCCATGCAGGAAGCCTAGAGTGAGAGTCCACCATTTAGTTGACCATTGATTTGCGAAGAAGGACTGAGTAGAGGTAGAAGATGACACTTAGTGAAAAGACCATCTTACCCGAATCCCCTTCAATCTAGGTAAGTGCACTTTGGATGTTTCTCTCTTTTCTTGCACACAACCAAGAAAGCATGTCAAACCTAGCTAGTGTGAGTCCATTGGTCGGCCCAGCTGACTTGGCAAGGCCGGGACCTAGGACCCAATGCCTAGGTGGCGGTCAGGATATGTTTGTTTTCTAAAGTTCACAATAATTAATAGAATGGTCCAATGGTAACATATAATATATGAAAAATGATCAAAAATGTGGATAATGCAATAAAAATAGTTCTAGGACCTAGTTTTATCTCTCACTCTAAAAGCACATGAAGTTTCTATCTTTAATTTGTTTCACTTATAAAATCCCAAATTTTAGGTTTTGATGATAATAACATGTTTAATTGGTCTTAACAATCAAAAATTGGTCTTTTTGGATAAAAAGGGTATCTTGGATCTAATTTAAGATTAATAGTTTATAAATTAATGTATAGGGTTTTATTGAGTTAAAAATACATAGGATGATAAAATTAGGATTTGTAAACCAAAAGGGATTTACAAGTCAAAAGTAGGGTTTGGAAGCCAAAACCCTGATGAAACCCTAAGTACACACCAAAACCCTAACTTGGAACCCAAGTCAATCTTAATTATAGATTTTGGATAAAGTAGTAATACTTTGATGTTATGCACTACTTTTAGGGTGATTGCTTGCTTGCTCCCAATAAGCATTTATTTCTTGAACTTTTATCACTTTTGAAGAAGGCATGTGATTACGCCTATGACTACCCTAACTTAAATAACTACTCTGGTCTTCTAAGGTTCTTGAATTGATTGCAAATAAGATGATTGGTTGTTTATTTAATTCCTACAATCTATAAAGTCACTATGGATATCACCTTGTATAACTGTAACCTATTCAAACCATGTATCCATCTCTGGTGAGTTAAAGAGCATGGGGTGAACAAATGGGGGTGACTGATGATCGGGCTTACCAAGGAAGGCCTATGTATGAAATGTCCACACAAAGAGGACTAAAACCCATAATTGAGGGTTCCCCATAAAGAGGTTTCCCTATAGAGAGGGCACACCATTAAGAAAAGAGGATAAGGGTGACAAGGTTAAAATAAGAAAATGCATGTTCAATTTGTAGTCATAATTATTATATGGCTGATTATATTATTACAGCTGCATGTGAATATTTTGTTTCCTCCACATACTAGTTTAACTTGTTATACTAATTGTGTTTTTGTTTCACGACATTTTAGGTTAAATTGATTTTATCTTGAAAAATGGATATCCTAAGAAGATGGCACCAAAAGAAAGATACTTATAGTTATCAAGGAGGATCTAGTGAGATATGTTTTATTTCTAGGTGCAACCAATGGATTTCCATATCATGTAACTCTTTTATGAAGAGTTTGTCCTTCATATTGTACCAAACTCTTTTTACTTATGAGGACTCCCGGACCCGTGCATCCTGCCTGGCCAAGGTTAGAGGATTTTACTCAAAAAAATACCTCTAGGACTCATTCTCATCTAATTCTGTCCCAACTCTACCTCCTGGCTTCACTCACAAAAACCCTAAGAACCTATAATTTCTTTCTCTACTCTTGTAAGAAATAGGGTTATGGATGTTATGGAATAAGGCATCCTCTACAAAATAACAAAATGTATGTAAATAAGATTTCATGGACATGATTTTATGTTGCTTTAGATGCCCTAATTATGGAACTGGGTTAATAAATTTAACCTATGTGAAACAGCATGACCTGTGTCAAGACTACTGCCATACCCGACGATACTTTTAGGGATTACCCCGGACAGAGGCCCTCCCACAAGAAGAAACTCTCCTCAGAGAAGAAGAGGAGGTTCATGGAGGGTGAGTCCTCCAAGAAGAGAAAGAGGGAATTTGAGGCTTGTGCTGAGAGAGGCCTTGAGCCTGAGGTTGTCCCCTTTGACATGTGAAACCCTGAAGATGGCCCTTAAGTTGAACATATGATACCAGATGAGCCCAAGGTTAACCCTGAACATGCTGTCGACTCTGGAAGTACAGTTGGACAAGTGGTTGTTCACACCCCTGATGTGCTCTAGCTAGAGCTACAGAAGAAGCTCATTGAGGCTATCAACACCCTTGCACTCAAGAATGTTTCCATAGAAAAGAGTGGTGAACCTCTACCTATGCCCTTGCACTCAAGGATGTTTCCAGATATGAGAATGATGAACATTTACATGTCCACAGTAGTCTTGGAGCCACCATCCTAGACTTCATAAAGATGAATATAGAAAAGTTCTAGGGTGAAGACAAAATAGAAGTAGTCGATTAGGATGATGCATGGCTTCTTGTTGTAGAAAATGGCTTCCACTTTCTAGATGTTCAATCGAACAAAAAGGTTCCCTTTTCTGTTCATCTTTTGGAATGAGCAGCAACGTTATGGTGGGAAAACCATATTAGGGATCGAGATCTTAATGAGAAACTGATGGCCTGGGCAGAATTTTGTACTATCTTCTCTATAAGATTCATACCCATCCACCAAGAAAGAGAAGGAAAATCAATTCATGTTCCTTACCAAGGAAACATATCAATAGAAGATTTCGCTTGGAAGTTATGTCTCCTAAAACATTTTGGATATATGATGACTAAAGATCATAGAGTGGAACATTTTGTGGATCTCCTGCACCCCCATATAAAACCTCATGTGATGGCGAGAAAACCTTCAAACTTCATTGAAGCCCTCAACTTTGCCTTAGATATGGAGAATATTGTTATGATTGTTCAAAACCTATCCTAGGGATATCTAGGGTTCATTGAAGGCACTTCTACCCCAAGGAATGACAATGGAAGGGGACAAGGTCGTAACCATGGAAGGGATAGGAATGGTGGAAAAGGAAAATTTGTCAAGAGAATTTCACCCTGAGTGTTGCACCTATGGGAAGAAGCACCCATGTAGGTGTGACCATGTGAAGTAGGTGTGCTACCATTGTTGGTAAGAAGGACACATACAATCCAACTGTCATCTCGTTGACCCTTAAGGGTCGGGCCCAGTAGCGGCCCAACTAGTGGTTGTAGTGCCAGAGGGGGCAGTCCCAGTTATTGAAGAACGCAGACAAGCTCGAGTCTTCACCATTGATAATGAGGAAGCTCAGGACAATGCAAACTGTCTCATAGAAGGTGGCCATCCCTACTATATTGTAGTACACATAGTATCAAGAAAAACATATGGTGTGATACAATGATATAGTCATGAGCATATGAAATATAATGTATCAGTTTTTGTGCATATAAACTTTTGGTAGTATTTTATGGTGATCCAATTTGTGAATGGTGAATCAGATGGTATAATGATATAACTCTTAGGTAGAACATACATGGATGATAAAATATCATATATGCTTAAAAGACATGTTTTCTTGTAATGATATAAACTTTAGTTCAAGTATGTTTTGTAATCCTTGGTATTGCCAAGTATTAGTTTTACCTCTGTCCTGGGATAGGACCTTTCCTAGAAGGATGAATTTGCAAACCAATTTAAAAATTGAGGTAATATAAAAAATTGCTTAAAGTTTGAAATATTAAATACCTAAAACATGAAAGCACTTATATTGAGTATGATTCTTTGGACCCATGTATGCCATATCAAAGGGACATGAGGAGAAAGTCACTATGGAAGTGACTGTTAGTATGGGACCAAGCCTGAATGGGAAGGTTGCCATGAGCCCAATGAAGGGACATAAAGTAAAATATGTGTGCCCTAAGAGATGAAGGATGTTTTGTAAGGATATAATGTGCTTGGATATTATCAAAAAAATCTCAAAAAAAGGTGGCATGCAATAAAATAGACTTCTCCATGGACCCCTTGGGAAGGTTAGGGTCCTAAGTCAACGCTAAGATCAAGTAGGATGATTGAAGGTAAATAAGATTTATGAGGTTTGGGGTATGATGTATAAGTACCTTGAGGGTCAAGATGAGATCATTCAAAAGCTACCTATACTCTAGAGATAATAAGGGGATGAATAAAACTAATGATACATGAGATGTATATAAAAAGGGTACATGAAGTCATGTAATGATGTTTGGTGAAGAATTTTAAAAAGAGTTATGCATGAACTCATAAATTATGAGAAAATCTTTTCCATATGAATGCACAGAATTTAGAAAACAATGTTAATCATGGTTTGGAGAATGACAAAACCTAAATTCAAAATTTAAAAATAATGTATGAATGTACCGTCTCTACTCTTGGAATGGGATGAGCATTGCATTTGTACTGCAGCCAAATGCTTATTTCTTCTTGTTATGAGTGTGAGAGATTGGACTGACATTGTAAGACCCATGACCTAGATTTTTGGCTAACCTTGTTTTCTTAGCATAATAATATGCTCAAAACCTTAATATAATATCTTGAGATGCTTCAATAACTTGTTACATGCTTATGTCTTCAGTTGGTTTGGTTTGCATGATGTTTGAGCTAGTTATGCTATATGTATCTTTATTTGGGACCAAGTTGCAATTTACCCATGTTGATGGTGTATCTTGCAATTTGTCACATGTTGTATGTGCCTCCTATGTTTTATCATCATGATAGAGATAATGATGCTTATGGGTGCCTTGTTGTACCTTGGATTTTGAGGTGGCATCATCAGTGGATGTTAGGGTTTGTTTTGGTGCCTTATGTAGATGGTTGACCTTACTTGAGGCTTGACCGTTTGAGTTGGTTTTCAGCGAACCACCTTGTTGTTTCCTTGACCTTGATATCATTGGTCGATGAGTTATGGATGTTCCTTGTGTCTCTTTGACTGATGAGCTCTTGACCTCTTCCTTGGTCGCTTAAGGAGCCAGGGTTAATATCTAAGTGGTTGTGGGCTTTTGTTGTGATGGTCACTTAGAATCCTCTTCGACCGATGGTCCCTTAAACCAAGTGAGATCACTTATCTACCTTGGTTTTCATGACCCTGGTTGCATGTGCATGTTTGGTGCTTTCATGGATGTTATATGATGGAAAAGTTGGACACCTACCCTTCCTTATCTCTCTCCTACCCTTGGATATATATACCTCCCTCCTTGCATGCATCTGATCCTTTTTCATCCTCTCTTTCTATCCTCTTGCTTGGAGCTCATCCCTCTTTAGTGCTTGGAAGAGAAGGAGCTCAACCTAGGAGTAAGGAGGCCACACCTTGCATGTGGTGATCTAGGGTTGGAGCATCTTCCTTTGCTGATCCTTTGGTGATGCTTATGCTTGGTAAATGTTTATCCCTCTTAATCTCATTTTCTTGAACATTACCCTCTCTTTTCTTCTCCTTATCTGAACCATGGATCTCCATGTTGGTCTTTTTGAGGAACTTGTATCCAATATAGGTTGATCCATGGTTTTCCATGGTAGTACCTCTGTGAGATGAAGACCTCCTCTTTCTATTCTTTCTTTCTCGGCCTAGGGTTTTTACCCTCTTATCTTTGAGCTTCCTTTGACCTTGGTTTGTTCTTCTTCTCTTAAGGTGATCTTTCTTGGCTGTAGAGTTGATCCAAGTTGTGATTTTCTTCTCTCTATGAGCTTTGTGTCGTGAGAGTTGATCTTCATCTCAAGGAGGGTTGTATAACTTTATCCTTTACTATTGTTGCACCTTAATCTTACATGCAAGCTTTTCTATCTCTAAATGTGACTATAAGATGCTTGATGATGATACCTAGTTTTAGGGTTTATGATTCTTAGTAATCTTGCATATATTATCTCTTTTTCCGAAACCCTAATTCTTGAATCTGAGATTTGATGGATGGTGAGAAGTTGGTTCTTGCATGTACTCCTTGAAATGTTGATTTTATCTCCATAGTCATAGTTTGTCTATCTTGTGGAACATGGAGGTTTTTGATTCTTAGTTTCATGTGCTTGACATATGGTTTTCTCTCTCATGTCATGGCTTGGGTTTTCTATGTTTTGGTGATCAAATTTTAGGATTTTGGATGATGTTTTCTTTGAAGTACCTCACTCCATGAGGCTTTGGTTTCATGTTGGTAACCTATCTATTTTGATCATGTTTTGACAAGTGGTTCTCTCTCTGTTATGTTCTTCATGATATGGTCTAAGTGGTCGAAGGTTTGGTGATGTCTTTTGGCAGCTAAGGTAGTTTTCCTTATGTGGTCAAAGAGATGAATATGTGTCCTTTGTTCATTGATATTTTTGCCTTGTTTCCTTCAGTCTCCGTGCTTGATCCTTGGGCTTGATGACGGGTGGAACTCCCCTTCGGTCAATGAAGTGTGGAGGATCCCTTTGGTTGCTTGACCTAGTTTTCTTCGACCTAGGGTTTTCTTTCAGTCGATGGTGTGACCCCTCTCTCTGGTCGCGAGGGTGGTTGTTTGTCTTCGACCATGGAGGTTGTTTCTCTTCGGTCACAGAAGATAGGTGACCTTATTTCCTCTTTGATCGTTGAGGTTTTTCTAGACATATTTTTCCTTATATGGTTGACATTAGTATGTGTTCCAAGAATGTGGGAAGAGATGTACCTTAGGGTTTGATGTTAAGAGTTGTTTTGAAACCTTAATCAGTTAATTATGAGAAGTCCTAACCCTAATGTTCATGTACATTGTGACAATGCTTACTTGCTTGAATGATTAGAATGTAATGAAGTATTTTCTCTCTCCTACATGTGTAACCCTAATGTTGCATGTTGAATAAACACCATAGCTTGTGATTTCTATGGTATTTCTTATGTAAAATAGGGTGATGATTATGAGCCTTGATGAGACATGATGAACTTATGATGTTATTGCAGTAAACAATGTGAATGGTCTGATGACCTTAATGATGCATTCTGCCTAATGAGAGGTGATGTCCTCTGATGATGTGATGAGGGATGGTTATCCCACAGTGATTTGATAATGGTGATGGCCTGGTGTAAAGCACTAAGATAGTATCATGTGGTAATGTGATCAGATCTATGTCTAATATGCTTTATATCTTCCAACATTGCAAATTACTCTTATCTTTGTAGAATATGTTTAGGTTTTGTACATTGTAACTTGATTTATGTATTCCAAGATACCCATTTGGATTAATTAATCAAGTGAAACATTAATCATGTAGTTTCCCTGTTTCGTAGATCCATCTTCAATATCAAAACTTGTTGGATGGTGAAACAAGTAATTCCTAAGGGAAACTCGGAGTGCATATTGTTGAATATGCATGGGTGCAAGTTGAGGGTATATCCTTACATCCACGATTGTAGGTTATGGAGGATGACTATGGTCATGCCTTAAAAGGAGAATGGTTGCAGTCAGATCTCGGTATATATGATGTGATATAGGACATTTGTGGTCGTACCTCAAATGATTGGGTTTGTATACCATGTTTACTAGTGTCGTGCCTATATACCGAGGCAAACTAGGCTATTATGTAGTTGGACTATATATATCACTTCAAAGGACTCAGATTGACTGAGGGTGTGGGAGATCATAGGAGTCTGGCTTTCCTAGATCTTGTATGGCACTGATTTCAACTTAGTAGTGGTCAGTTGGATTATGAGTCGTATACCTCATCTCCACGGGGCATAATAAAATATGTAATTCAAATGTGTAGTATATTTACTTAGGGTTCAACTCGAATTACATCAGATGTTACCCTTTTTTTGTAAACTATCAACTAGCCTGACTACAGCGAAGGTTCATGGACATCAACAAGAATGAAAAAGGACAAAAGGGTACTAATATCATCATGGTACACTGGGAGAGGATCTTGGGGGCAAGTAGCCCAAGTGTACTCGAGGTCAAGTTTCTTGAGGCGTTGCTTTGCTAGCCAATCCTCCAGCTTATTCTAGCTTCTCTTCATATAGGCCACCTTGAAGGAGTTGTTTTTCTAGGAAAGGTGTTGAATGGCGTAGACTAGAAGCTGGTATTTCGGAGGTGTATTCTCTACATTGTGTATCCACTGCACAGCTTTTCTTGAGTCGGTAATGATGATTCCCCAAGACATGTCGTGTTCCTTGGCATGCTCCAAACCATCACAAATGGTCGTAAGATCTCCGCTCATAGGGTCAGAGCCTCATCTCAGTTTGGCTCTACTGTAGATCCAGAGACTGTCGATATCTCACACAACTAGGCTTGTAGCTTTGGTGTTCTTGTTCACATTCACTGTAGTGTCTACATGGAGGATTGGCCCCGTGGTGGGGAAAGGGATGTTATCCATGCCAGGAATCTGGATCGGCAACACAGGGTGAGGAGTTTCTTGAATGGCAGTTAATGCAACATTGAGTGCAGATCTGCAATGGGTCTTGATGACTGAGGGGGGTATTGGCTTGTTGTAACATGCTAGATCTTAAACCCTACCCGAGAAGTTTGACCTTTTGGGCTTAGTCAAACAAGGTTTAGAATAACCCAAATGTGATAATGGATGTATAAATCATGTAATGTTATCACATTAGTTTTAGGACAACAATGGGCACATAAAATATGTCACATGAAGTAATATAAAATTCGTGCTAATAATCCCACATAATTTCTTTTGGTGGTAACATTAAGTTATGGAATATAATGGAATAAGCAATAATGATAATAGTGAAATGATATGATAATCTAAATAATTATGTGATATTAATGGCCACAAATATTAATTATGACATAACTCATTAAAAGAAATCCCAAGAATGGAATCTAAGTTAAGAATCATATTCCTTGGGTCCCAATTTCCTTGGGAGTCAAGTTTCACATCATTTACATAATAATCATTAATTTAATTCTTTTTTGAGAGAGACGAACTAAGCTTTCCCCAAAATATCAAATAAAATAATAAATGACTCCAAAAGAGGAAAATAATCTTAGATTCATAATCTACATAATTTATATAGCCTTTGGGTGAATTTTCATCCAATTTGGAGAAAGTTTGCTTAAAAGGTGAAATGAAGAGAGAGAAAGTGTGTAGAACCTTCAAAATATTAAATAATTGTACAAACAACTCCAACATGTGAAATTGATGGAAAATTTGTATCCAACATATTAAATATGACTTGTGGGTGAAGTTTCATCAAATTTGGATAATCCTAATGCCATTAATGAAGGAGGAATGAGAAAATAAGGTTTGGTTTATTTAACACATTAAAAGTCTTCAAAAGGAAAATCTAATTTCATATTGGGAATCTACATGTTTTCATTAGCCTCTGTGTAAAATTTCATCTAATTTGGGATTCATTTGTGCCATCAAAAGAGGAGAGAGAAAAATAGAAATGATTTTAATACACCACTTTATTCAAATCCCTTTGTGACTATGATTTTGGATCATTTATCTGTCACGTGCTATTTTTCTTTTTTTTTTCATGTGATGGAATGACTGAGATTCATCCACCCCTTGAACGTACGGCTTAGGTGTCGTCTTCTTGCCGAATCGGGGAAGGAAACCAGCTGCTTTCGTGGCAACTGGTAAAATCAGATTTTCTCGCTCTCTTCTTCATCTTCGACCAAAATTCTTTCTCCTACGTATTCCTTATTTGATTCCACACCGGACCATACCTTACTCACGTCTTGCAGCTGCCGATTGGGGATTTGCCCAAATCTCATCTAAAGCTTCTGGAACCTCCCCACCTATGAACCCTAAAACGAAGCCCCATCTATAAATAGCTCTACCCCAGCCTTCCTCAGCTCATGTGCAACTCTCCTCTCATCTCAATTCCTCTGTGTATTGCACGTGTTTCCACCAGTGATCCAGAAATCAGCTCAGGTTTGTGGTGGCAGGCATTACTTCTTCTCCTCGTCTTCCCGGCTCAATTCCACCTAGTTGTAAGTTTGCCATCTTTTTCTCTTCCTTCATGTGCTTCTAGTATCTCAAATTATCAATGAACGTGGATTCACCCAATTCATGCGTGAATAGTAGCTTGTTGCTCATTGTTCATGGCTTGGTTGAGAAAGTGGATGAAGTTCCCTGTACTTTTCTGGTTCTATCCCTCACTGCTAAGTTTGTTTTTGTTTTATTACCTACGGGCATTTCCATCATTCAGCCTTCTTTTCCTTTGCTTTGGGGTGAGTCAACCATGCCATTGACCCACTGACTTGGCCGCCATTCTTTGGGCCAAGTGGTGCAGGCCCGACCCTTCTCTTTCCCTTTCTTTCTCGCTTATTTGGCATATCATGATTTTCTAATTGGTGGAACTTTGACAAATCATAACTAATTATTTACTTATCCAAAAATTTCAAATAAATAGTCAATAAATTTAGAAAAATGTAAGCTTTCTAATGGTATTGGTTTTGTCACCTAAATCCAATGATTAATAATAAGTAATTTTAATGGATTAATCTAAATAAGTAATAAGTTATAAAATTCATAACTAAATATATAAAATACATGAAAATATAATAAAATATGTTTTGGACACAGAAAGAGGTAACCTAAAATATGGTATGGTTTTGATAACCTAATTCACACATTAAGAAAAAGGTAATTTTTAGGGTTTGAATAATTAATGTGAAATTGACCTAAAATTTACATATTTGATAAATAGGTTCTTTGGAGGCCTAGACTTGGATCTATAAGTGTCTTAGACTGGTATAGGATCTGAAGTGAGGTATGTTTGCAAACCCTATTATTCTATTTTGAGCAATCACCTATATTCTTCTTTCTCTTGGTCCGATGAACAATAGCCTTATACACAATGTCTTTTCTTTTAAAAATCATGGTTCATGTAAACTCCCTTATTTGTTATTGATCATGTGATCATGGATATTCTTTTGGACTCTCTCTTCTTCTTTGAGCACGTTGGACTTATTTGATGATATGTGCCCCCTTTGAGGTGGATGTTTAATGTTGATAGGTTCTTCTTTTCCCACCATGGTAGTGGATGTATATATGGCACATTATGTGATGGATATTTTTGGATGGATGTTCTCATCTTTCCTATTCTTGTTTATATTTTGATTTGCATCATGTGGTGACTACTAGTATAATGTTGAATGTGCTTTTATGTGGATGTGAAAATTCCCACATATGAATGCAGATGTGAAAATTCATGCATATTTATAAATTGTGGCAGATGTGAAAATTCTTGCTCGGAAGATATTGACAGACCCTGCCACTGCCCTATTATAGAGCAGATGTATACAAGACCTTGCTCTGTCTACATTTTTGGTAGATGTGTATTTCCTACCAACATGATATATTATTCTGGTTTTGTCACCAATGTTACACATGTATGCCTTGTCTATATACTCTTTTATTTCATTCTTATTTTGTTGGTTATATTCTTTTATGCCCAATTGGGTAGTACTTTACTTTTCTATGGGAAGCCTTTTATACTTGATGTCCTTTATTCGTTTAAATTGCTCAATTTTCTTATTTAGTATGCACATACCAGCTTTTGCTGATATTTCCTTTTCTTCTCCTTTTGTGGGGTATGCTTCCATCCCCAAGTTTAGATCAAGGAGAGGATATCAAGGTGGACTTGGACAAAAACCTTTATAGTTGAGCTTTGGGAGACTTGAAAGAGGTGGTTAGATGACCCTCATCTGATCCTAGTTTGATTAAGATAGTTATTCCTTTTTTACTCACCCATGTGTGGTGTGGTGATGTATAATGATATCAAGCTTTGTAATAGTTAGATAAAGATTCTCTTCTGCTGCTGCTTATTGTGTTATGATACATACATGTTGAATGAATTGTTCATCATCCCTTTAATGAAAAATTGTATGTTGTGTTTGGTTCAAGGGATGTTGCCTTTTTATTTCTAGTAGGGAGTGGTTTCCCTCTGGGATCCCACTCCTTATAGCATGGTATCAAAACTACTAGTAGTCGGTTATCTAACTACTTCGATCTTGTCACCCTTAGGATGTTTACATTTATGTTAGGTTGCTTATACCTAGTACCTTGCCTTGTGCAGACAAAACCCTTATGACGGGAGATAACTCAACTATTGACAACAAGTACGGTTACGAGACACCCCAAAACCCTAGGTTTGAGATGCCAAGGATGGATCCACCCTTTACTACTCTAGTGACACAAGGAAATCCTCCAACCGGAAGTGGACCATCAGTAGAACAAGAAACCCTAGCCTCTGTTGTTGCTAATACGGGAATAGTCATCACTCCTGAATAAGAGTTGAACATGTTGAGACAGCTTCTCTCCACAGCCATGGCATGGAAGTTGAACAACCCACCTATGTCTGACAAACCTAAGGAGTATTCAATCATGTAGTTCATGAAGATGCAACCACCCTACTTCAAGGGTGAAGGAGAGATAGAAATTGTGGATAGAGTTGATAATTGGGTATTGGCCATAGAGAGTACTTTTGATGGCATGGCATGTCCTCTACACCAGAAGGTTATATTTGCTTCATATGTTTGGGATGGACCAGCAAGAGTTTGGTAAAATGGACTTGCAAGAACTAGAGATACCTCAACCATGTCTTGGGTAAAGTTTTTGGCTCTCTTCTGTGGAAAGTACATCTACACTATTGCTTTGAAGAAGAAGGAAGCTAAGTTCTATAGTTTGAAGCAAGGTTCCATGACTATTTCTACTTATCTACAAAAGTTCCTCTTACTTGAGAGGTATGCTGCAGGACTACGTGAAGAACGTAGAGCTGACTTATTCTTACAAGGACTCAACTATAATATAGGTTTTGCTCTTATCCTGCAACTACCCTTGGCCTTTTAGCAGATGGTGGATAAGGCCTTAGCTATGGAATCATATCCTAGTTTTCAGTCCCATAAGGAAAACAATCATAAGAGGAAGCACCCAAAAAGTGATCGTCGTTTTGAGGACCATGTTGCCCGAAGAAAGGATAGGGTTATAATATGTCATTATTGCAATGAACTTGGACATGTTCACCCTGAGTGTCCCAAGCGTAAAAATGGACAAGTGTCAGTTCAACAACAGGCACCTCAAGCACCTCATCAGAATAATTTAAACAATAATAAAGGAAGACTCGTAGAAAGGCGAGCTGGAAGAGTTTTTTCTTTTGATGGTGAATAAGTTCATGAGGATGAGCAAGATCTAGATAATGCATAGTTCTATATTTAGGCTTTACAAGTTATGTTTCTCTTTTTGCATGATGCTTTTATGTATGGATGTAGGGAAGTGTAGTGGAATCCTTGTACCTAAAGAATAGTTTTGACTTAAGATGATGAATCCTTTAAGGGGTGGTGAATAAGTTGTTTTTTTATATGTGGATGTTTTGATTTCGAGGACGAAATCCCTTTAAGGGGTGGTGTGCTGTAACATACTAGATCTCGAACCCTACCCTAGAAGTTTGACCTTTTGGGCTTAGCCAAACAAGGTTTAGCATAACCCAAATGAGATAATGCATGTATAAATAATCTAATGTTCTCACATTAGTTTTAGGCCAATAATGGACACATAAATATGTCACATGAAGTAATATAAAATTCATGCTAATAATCCCACATAATTTCTTTTGGTGGTAATATTAAGTTATGAAATATAATGGAATAAGCAATAATGATAATAGTGAAATAATATGATAACCTAAGTAATAATGTGATATTAATGGCCACAAATATTAATTATGACATAACTAATTAAAATAAATTCCAAAAATGGAATCTAAGTTAATAATCATGTTCCTTGGGTCCCAATTGCCTTGGGAGTCAAGTTTCACATTATTTACATAATAATAATTAATTTAATTCTTTTTGGAGAGAGAAGATATAAGTTTTCTCCAAAATATAAAATAAAATAATAAATGAATCTAAAAGAGGAAAATAATCTTGGATTCGTAATCTACATAATAAATATAGGCTTTGGGTGAATTTTCATCCAATTTGGAGAAAGTTTGCTTAAAAGGTGAAATCAGGAGAGAGAAAGTGTGTAGAACCTTCAAAATATTAAATAATTGTACAAGAAACTCCAACATGTGAAATTGATGGCAAATTTGTATCTGACTTGTGGGTGAAATTTCATCAAATTTGGATAATCCTAATGCCATTAATGAAGGAGGAAAGAGAAAATAAGATTTTATTTATTTAACACATTAAAGGTCTTCAGAAGGCAAATATATTTTCATATTAAGAATTTACATGTTTTAATTAACCTCTACGTGCCCTCAAAAGAGGAGAAAGAAAAATAGAAATGAATTTAATACACCGCTTTATTCAAATCCCTTTGTGATTATGATTTCGGATCATTTATCTATCACGCACTATTTTTCTTTTTTTTGCACGATTGAATGGTTGAGATTCATCCGCCCCTTGATCGCATGGCTTAGACATCATCTTCTTGCCAAATCGGGGAAGGAAACAGCTGCTTTCGGGGCAGCTGGTAAAATCAGATTTTCTCACTCTCTTCTTCATCTCCGACCAAAATACTTTCTCCTACTTATTCCTTAACTGATTCCGCACCAGACCATACCTTACTCGCATCTTGCGGTTGTCAATTGGGGATTTGTCCAAATCTCATCTAAAGCTTCTCAAACCTCCTCATCTATGAACCCTAAAATGAACCCCCCATCTATAATTAGCTTTACCCCAGCCTTCCTCGGCTCCTGTGCAACTCTCCTCTCGTCTCAATTCCTCTGTGTATAGCATGTGTTGCCGCTGGTGATTGAGAAATCAGCTCGGGTTTGCGGCGCGCATTGCTTCTCCTCCTCGTCTACCCAGCTCAATTCCACCTAGCAGTAAGTTTTCCATCTTCTTCTCTTCCTTCCTTGCTTCTTGTATCTCGAATTATCAATGAATGTGGATTCACCCAATTCATGTCTGAACAGTAGCTTGTTGCTCACTGTTCACAGCTTGGCCGAGAAAGGAGATGAAGTTCTCTATCCTTTTCCGGTTCTATCCCTCGTTGCTAAGTTTGTTTCTATTTTATCGCCCAGGAGCATTCCCATAATTTTACCATCTTTTCCTTTGCTTTGGGGTGAGTCAACTGATCCATTGACCCACTGACTTGGTTAGCATTCTTTGGGCCAAGTGGTGCAGGCTTGGCCCTTCTCTTTCCCTTTCTTTCTCTCTTATTTGGCATATCGTGATTTTTTGATTGGTGGAATTTTGACAAATCATAATTAATTATTTACTTATCCAAAAATTTCAAATAAATAGTCAATAAATTTAGAAAAATGTAAGCTTTCTAATGGTATTTGTTTTTTTCCTAAATCCAATGATTAATAATAAGTCATTTTAATGGATTAATCTAAATAAGTAATAACTTGTAAAATTCATAACTAAATATATATAAGACAGGAAAATATAATAAAATATGTTTTAGACTTAGAAAAAGGTACCTAAAATATGGCATGGTTTTGATAACCTAATTCTCACATTAAGAAAAATGTAATTTTTAGGGTTTGAATAATTAATGTGAAATTGGCCTAAAATTTACATGTATGATTGATAGGTTCTTTGGAGGCCTAGACTTGGATCTATAAGTGCCTTGGATTGGTATAGGATATGAAGTGAGGTATGTTTGCAAACCCTATTATTCTATGTTGAGCAATCACCTATATTCTTCTTTCTCTTGGTCTGATGGACAGTAGCTTATACACAATGTCTTTCCTTTTAAAAATCATGGTTCATGTAAACTACCTTATTTGTTATTGATCTTGTGATCATGGATATTCTTTTGGACTCTCTCTCTCTCTTATGCTTTGAGCATGTTGGACTTATTTGATGATATGTGCCCACTTTGAGGTGGATGTTTATATGTTGATATGTGCTTCTTTTCCCACCATGGTAGTGGATGTATATATGGCACATTATGTGACGGATATTTTTGGATGCATGTTCTCAACTTTCCTATTCTTGTTTATCTTCTGATATGCATCATGAGGTGACTACTAGTATAATGTTGAATGTGCTTTTATGTGGATGTAAAAATTCCCACATATGAATGCAGATGTGAAAGTCATGCATATTTATAAATTATGGCAGATGTGAAAATTCCTTCTCAGTAGATGTTTACAGACCATGCCACTTCCCTATTATAGAGTAGATGTATACAAGACCATGCTCGCTCTACATTTTTGGTAGATGTGTATTTCCTACCAACATGATATATTATTCTAGTTTTGTCACCAATGTTACATATGTATGCTTTGTCTATATACTCTTTTGTTTCATTCTCATTTTATTGGTTATATTCTTTTATACTCAATTGGATAGTACTTTACTTTTCTATGGGAAGCCTTTTATACTTGATGTCCTTTATTCTTTTAAATTGCTCAATTTTCTCATTTAGTATTCACATACCAGCTTTTGTTGATGTGTTCTTTTCTTATCCTTTTGTGGGGTATGCATCCATCCCCAGGTTTAGATCAAGGAGAGGATAGCACGGTGGACTTGGACAACAACCTTTGTAGCTGAGCATTGGGAGACTTGAAAGAGGTGGTTAGAAGACCCTCAACTAATCCTAGTTTGATTAAGATAGTTATTTCTTTTTGACTCACCCATGTGTGTATAATGATATCAAGCTTTGTAATAGTTAGATAAAGATTCTCTTCTGCTACTACTTATTGTGTTATGATACATACATGTTGAATGAATTGGTCATCATCCCATTGGTGAAAATTTTTATGTAGTGTTTGGTTCAAGGGATGTTTCCTTTTTACTTCTAGTAGGGAGTGGTTCCCCTTTGGGATCCCACTCCTTACACTTATTCTCAGATATGTGGAGGTTCCTGTCCTTCCACAGCCACCACCAGGTAATTGTGAAGCAAGATTTCCAATGTACCTCCATATTCAGAGTCTTCAAGTTGTAGATAGGCCACTGTGAGAGAGTATCAATGTCGAAAAGTCAAGTCACTTCAATTGGCTTTAGTCTAATCCACACTCTCGACATTGGAGGGCAGTCACTTATAGCATGGAGTAACAATTCAACCAGAGCATGGCACCTGACACAACTTGCTTTAGGTACAAGCTTTGTTTTGAAGCGAAGTTCATGTCTGATCCGGCGAATCTTGTAGACTAGCCATAGATTTGTCTTGACTCTTTGTTGGACTGGCAGCGTCCAGATGTCTGTGTAGCAGTCACTATTAACAGAGTCTGTGAAGTTCATGAGGATCATGTACGCTGAGTTGGAGGTGAAGATGCCATCCCCAGAATGTAGCCAAACTCATCCGTCCTTGTTGTAGCAGCTCCTTGGGATAAAACATTTGGGAGATGTCTAGGAGAGTATTATCAGTAAACTAATAGTTAAGAAAATCTATGTCCCACTTCCCCTCATCTGAGACTAAACTTGGAACCTTCAGGTCTTGAATATCTTTAGGTATATGAAGGCCAGGCTTTATTGAGGGGGAAATTCCATCCCCCACCCAATGATCTGACCACACATTGATCGAGAGTCCAAATATAATTGCCAGCCCTGAGTTATCTTTGATAAAGGGGAGGGTGAATTTGATGCCTCTCCATATGTGCAAACTTGAGGGGTTATTCTCTTGTTGTCTTCCATACTTTGCATGCATAAGGGGCACCCAAGGGGCTTTGTGATCTTGGAGATACTCCCATGCCAGTTTTGTGATGAGAGCTTTGTTGAATTCCTTGTCTGATTTGATCCTAAGGCCCCCACGATGAGAAGGCTTAATGACATCCCCCAAGCAATAAGATCCAGCTTCTCAGGCGTGTGCGAGTTGCTCCATATGAAGTTCCTTGTTAGATGATCAATGCAGTCAGTGAGAGAGGCAGGAAGAAGGACGGATTGCATGGTGTAACAGGCTTGAGAAAGAATCATTGATTTTGCTAAGGTGACTTGATCAACAAGGGACAGAAGTCTATGTTGCCACGTGTTGATTTGGTTGTAAATTCGCTCTATCAGGTATTGGAAGTGTTCTTTATGCTTCCTTGTGTGAATGATTGGGATCCCCAAGTGACGTACCAAGTTGGAGGTTTCTTGAATATCAGAGTTCTGCAAACACTTTCTCTCAGCATCCTGGGCATGTTTGTTGAAAAGAAGACTGAGGATTTTTCATAAGATAGGAATTGGCTAATGTTGTGCTAAAGTTGTTGAGACATCTATTGATGGTTCTCGCCAATTGTTTTGATGCTTCACCAAAGAGGATGATGTCATCCGTGAAATTGATATGGGAGAAGGGGATTTTCTATCTAGTAAGATGCATATGCTTCCAAGATCTGTGTGCAACCTCCTCGTTAATCCACTGACTAATACATTCTAGACACATGACAAACAAGTAAGGGGATAGTGGATCCCCCTGCTTGACACCACACGAGGGATTGAAAGAACCAATGATCTCCCCATTCCAAAGGATTGAGGTGTTCCTGGTCCTGATCAATTTCATTAAAATTTCTATCATATTGCATGGAATTGAAGTTCTGAGCAGTGTGTCCTCCATAAAGACCCAACTCATTTGATCAAAGGCCTTCATTAGGTCGAGTTTAATAGCTAGAAAGTGTTTCTTGCAGTGCTTTAACTCCATGGAGTGGATAATCTCCTGGAACAAGATAACATTGTCTCTGATTTTCCATCTAGGAACAAAACTAAATTGGTACGATGATATCAATGAAGAAAGATATGGCTTCAGTCTTGTTTCAATGACCTTTGAGAGGAGCTTGGAGTAGATGTTATTCAAGGAAATCGACCTAAGTTGGGAGTAGGATTCTGGCTGCAAAACTTTTGGTATAAGCACCAGAGTCGAGTATGTGATTTCAGGCTCGATAGGATGACCTTCAAAAGGAGATTGAATAAATTTGCACACATGTTGTTGGTGTGTGGACCAGTTATTTTGAATAAAGGATGCATCAATATCGTTAGGTCCCAACACCCTTAAAGGTGCCATTATTTTGAGGGCTCTCCCGATCTCTATGCAAGATGGAGGATTGACCATCGTCCTGACCTCTGGTTCATTGAGAGGGGGAAAACACCTGCAAAGGAGGCGCTTGCATGATGTCTCTCTTCTAAGGAGTGTTCCTATTAGACATTAGAAAATAAAGTAAGGATTAGATGGTTTAGATTATCTCCTTCTTCAACCCATTAGCCACTTTGACCTTAAGTTTAGCAATTTTGTTTTGTCTTTGTCTGGCTTTAATAATGGAGTGAAAAAATCTGGTATTATCATCCCCAAGCTTCACCCAATCACATCTCTCCCTTTTCTACCATTCCATCTCTTCCCTTCTCAGTATCGAGTCCAGCTCGGATAGTAGATCCACTGTATCTTTGAAGATATTGAAATCAAAGTTAAGGGAAAGTTGTAAATGATTCCACCTAATCTTGTTGCCTAATTGGTCTTTCATTATTTTGTCTTCTGCCTTCTTGTTCGTGGCCCATTTTGTGGCTCGCTTTAGGAACTTCGACCCGCATGACAAAAGGGGATGTTAGTGTCCTAGTTGTTTCTATAAAATGCTTGAATCCTACTGTCACCTCCAAGATAGCATACATACTTGGTGGTTGTTGTCTTCTCTGGTGCAAAAAGAGGTTGAGACGAGGAGAGGTGCATGGTTAGAATAATTTCTCTCCAGCACTAGTACTGGTTCAGTAAATTCAAAATCAAGCCAGAGCAAAATCCCCAGTGCTTGATCTAATCTTTCGTGTAGTAACCCCCTTCTAAACGTGGTGTGAGCCCCACTTGCTCCCAGATCGTACAGGTTGCACTCAGTCATGGCATCAGTAAAATCTTTGCTACTAGCCTTGTCAAAGGACACGCTTCCAAACTTCTCTGTTTGGAATATGAAGACATTAAAGTCCCCAACCACCACCCACGGGGAGGCAATATAAGAGGCAAAGGCAGAAAGGTGATGCCAAAGGAACTTCCTAGATCCATGTGTTGTCCCTCCATACACAAACATGCAGTAGAATCTTTTGTCAATACAACAATGGATGAATTGTTTGTGGGATAGGAGGATCTTGAGGTCCACATTTTCCTTCCATAACACCCAGATCCCATTAGAGAAGCCCACTACCTCCACCCTGTGGGATTGGGGAAACCCCAATTTCCTTATGATCGGCCCCGCTCTGGAGCCACTGCACCTTGTTTCATACAAACCCATGACAGAGACTTGATATTTGTTGATGAGATTTTTCACTGCATTCTGGGTATCGTCTTCACAGATACCCTGAACATTCCAACTCATGAGCTTCATTGGTCACCTTCTTCAAAGGTGGACGTCCCCATATCCAGCGCCTCCTTCTCCATATCCTAAAGTAGGGAAATTTTCCCTCTCTTTCTTGTAGGGGCTCAGCCTGGGTCCTTGCATGGACCACTTTTCTATTCTACAGGTGGATTCCCATAGAGTGTTTTGTAGGGCTTCTATACTTGACATATGTCGTGCCCTTATCTCTTGGTTGCCCAAGGTGAAGGTTGAAGTGACGAATGGGTGGGTCTGAGTATCCCTTCTTGAGAGCACCTGATTGTCAGATGGGGTTGTTGTTGCATGGTCAAGGTTGGATCTTGGAGTTGGTCCAGGTTTCAGTGGCCTCTCTGGTGTGGAATCAGGTTTTTGGCGTGGTTGAGATGTGTTTGTTTCTCTTTCCTTATTGTAAGTATTGCCTTGCTTCTTCCTCTGGATCCAAGCAATATTGTCAGTTACCTTGGCTATGACATTGTCTTCATCAATAAACTCATGAACCTCATCTTCCTCTCATCATTTTTGAGTCTTTGAAAACTGTTGGAACCCTGGGAGACCTTCTTTTGGGTGTTGACTGTAGTAGGCTTCCTTGGCTTCCTAAGGATGGGCTTGGCGTGGATAGCATCAATAAAGCCTTCACGTCGCTGGGGATTTTTCAAGATAAGGTTTCCAAACTCAATGCTCTCTCTCTGTGCTTCATTCTCTTCCTCTATTCTTTTCTTGAAGTTCTTTTCAATGTGCCCAACTCTTCCATAGTGCATGCATTTATATGGAATATTCTCATATTCAACTTTGTATTTAATCCCATCAATCAAGATGACCAGAACTAATGGGATTTCCATGTTGAGCTTGACCGTAATACGGGCGAAGCAGCCTCTCCTCTACAACTTGGTGTTCAGGACGACCTTGATGGTCTTCCCCAGGTGATCCCCTATCTCCTTCAGGGGGATTTCCTAATACATGTGGATTGGCATGTTGGGGATACAGACCCAGGAAACAACCCTTGGAGGTGTAGAAATGTCCGGTGAGAACTTGGGGAACCATCATTGGACAGTTAGATACGATCCAAAAATAGGCCATGGTCCTCTTGCCAAGGCGTTGATATAGTATTCTTCAGCTTGGAGTTGGACAATATAAAAAAATTTGGCCACATCAATCAGGTTGAAGCCTCCAAGCAGTTTCCACATCACTTGGATCCTATCACGTAGAGTCAGGTAGCCATTCTCCCAAGAGAGTAGCTTTATTATTACACTATACTTCCAAGGTTTCAGTAGCTACTCCATAACTTCCAGTCATATGCGGAAGGATGGAAAGCCTTGATCTGTGGAGACTTCGGTATCCGTAGGATGTAAGCACTAGTACAGGTAACACATTTAGTGTCGGTTAAGTAAGACTTTTGTCATCAATTTTGAAGCGACGCCCAAGTGGGTGACACTAAAAGTAGACTCCTTTGGCGTTAGTTACATAACCGATTACAGAAAGTTGTTCTCAATTACAATTTATCCCAAAAGTTCCAGTAGTCGGACCGTAGGCGTCAGTTTATAGCAAATAGCCAACACAATTAAGCATTCGTTGTCAGTTTTTGGTATTTAACCGACGTCGATGTTTTTTTTCCTTATCAGCTCCCAGGCCTACTGTCCGAATAGTCAGTAGGATGCAGAACCTGCAGTTCAGTTTTAAACTGCAGGTTTACAACATCCCTTTGATTTCAGCCAACAATAGGCCACAAACCTACAAATATTGAGAAGATGTATACAATTATATATTATGTGCATCATGTGATTCACACACATGTATAATAAGCACATTTAATTTCAAATATGATTCATCACACACATGTAGAAACATGTAGTTCCATTTCATTCCTCCATTTCATATTTACACACATTTAGCAACCTGCGGTTCCATTTATTTCATCTCTTTTCACATTCACACACACAGAAACATTCATTCATTCCATCTTCACAAACACATGTATATAGATATAAGACAATTCAAAAAAAATCATTTAGACATTATATATATATGTGTCTTTCAAAGTTGAACATGTTATCAAAATACTAATTATAACAACAAAGTTTAGAAAATAACATGACAGTAGCTAATTACAAGGGGGGCTTGTTGTACCCCTAAATATGTGCATATACAGAAAAGTAAATTTGTTGCTTGGACC